>FTLJ01000113.1:0-104569 GCA_900155495.1 Porogramme epimiltina | reverse complement strand
GGCACGGGCACGGGCTCGCGCACGCCGGGCGTCCCTCCGCCGCTGCGCGCCCGCGATCGCCGCCGCGCGCGCAGGGTCGCCCTGGCGGAGCCAGAGCGCGGCCCAGCGGCGGCGCACGCGCGCGTTGTCCGCGATCCACGCGCCCCAGAGGCGCACGAACTTGCGCACGAGCGCGTCCGCGAACGCGCCGCCGAAGCGCGTGCGCGCGAGCGTGCCGAGGAGCACGAAGAGCGTCTTGGGCGTCGGCCGCAGGTCCGGGTGCGCGCCGAGCAGCGCGTGGAGCAGCTTGACTGCGGCGTAGTGCGCGTTCAGGGAGCCGGGGCGGGGGGAGGCCGTCGCCGCGGTGCGTGCGGCGGCGGCGGCGGCGGCGCGGTCGGCGGGGGACGCCGTGAGAAGGTGGATGATCGCGAGACACGCCTGCCGCCACTCCTCGTCGAGCTCGGGCGGCAGGGCACGGAAGAAGCCGCGGGCAATGTTTCTGGCTTCCGCGCGCCGGTGCTGCGCAAGGAGGGCGCGGACGATGGCGTACATGGCGCGCGGGGAGACGTGCGCCGTGTCGCCGGGTGGGAGCGCCGGGGGGTGGCCGAGGAGCGCGTTAAAGCGGTGGACGACGACGGTCGCGGGTGGCGTTCGAAGAGACCTTGGCCGGGCGCCGCGTCGGGCGCCGTAGACGTCGAGGTTGGCGAGGATGGCGCCCCGTTTGACGGAGTCGAAGAACTCGAGCCAAACCTGTAATGGCATGCCGGACCCGTGCTCGCCCTCCTGGGCTCTCTCCTCGCGCCAGGCCCGCGTCCACAGCCCGGAGCGGACCATGGCGCGGACGCGCAGGGCGCGCGTGTCCTCGTTGCCGGGTATGCCGTCGCGGGTCATGGCGGCGAGGAGGGTTTGTGCGGTGCTGAAGCTGGCGCAGCGGGCGGCGTACCTGATGAGGAGGTTGTAGGTGGCGGTAGAGTGGAGGGCGGGGAGGGAGGCGTGGTAGGCGAGGGCCTGGGAAAGGGAGAAGGGGGGCGACAGGGTGTGGATGGCGCGGGAGAGGTTCTCGAGCAGCTCGTCCGACGTCGTCGCGTCCGGCAGAGGCCGCGGAGGGGCGCGTGCGAGGGCGGGGCGGGGGTGTGCGCGCGGGAGAAGGGAGGCGGGCAGCGAAGCCGGGGCGTGCTCCCAGGGCGGGTCGGCTTCGTGGGTGGGCGAGGACAGCGCGTCCTCCGCGGACGGGCCACGGTCGTGTGGCGCCGAACGTCCGACGTCGACACAGGCAGCCTCACTTGCGTTTGATGAACAGCGTGGCGCACGCTCGGCCCTTGGAGCTGCACCATCTTCCGCCGACGTCCCCGACCCGCGCTCGGTCGCCGCTGCCTTCTTGTCCTCTGACAGTGCGCGAAATATCCTCGGGGAGCCCCGCCCGGCGACGCTGTCCGGCTCAACGCTCTCCACCCGTCCCTGGCGCGCAGGTCCAGGGGCACCACTCGGAGTTCTGCACGCGTCCACCCCCCGGTCAGAACATGCTCCAGCAGACACGGGCAGACTACGCACGGGTGGGGTGTCGTGAACAACGTCGATGGCCCGCACGCGCCAGCCGCGCCTTCACCACCTGCTTTGATGTCGTTGAGCGAGCTTGAGGCGCCATGGGCCAGACGAGGGTTCGGCCGGAGGTATGCGCGGGTGGGACGTGTCCTCGTCCACGCTCTGCCAGCAGCAGCCTGAAAGACGGAGGCGAGAGAGAGGGGGGGCAGATGAGCAGTCAGAGGAGCATGACGGTGCATGCATGAGCATCCCAGCCCTAGATGGTCTGGTGCAGTCGGCGGTCTGGGCAGCGCACGGGCTCTGAGTTCTGAGTCGCCAGAGTCACCGTCTTCGAGCAGGTCGTGCGCTCCAGCGCCTGTCGCCATCCACAGCACAAACTTCGCCACGTGCATCCTCTCGGCGTCCGATCGACGATCCCGATGCGGAAGGATGCGGAGCCGGCGGAACCACTGCCAGTGGCCAATCGGCCCGCCACACACTCTTTTGGGAAGGTGGCTTTCCTGTACCTTTGGTCGCGGCGATGGGCACAACATATGAAATATGATGCAGTGATGTGCTACAGGTCTTCGTACGAGGCAACGAGAAACTATGCGAGTGTGCGTGTGTGTAAGCAGAGAATAACGACGTCGACATGCTGGGCGAGGGAGTGGACGGGATACAACCGATCGTGAGTGAGGAGATCAGAAATTAAGCAGATACGCGGCGAGAATGACCGGGAAAAATAAACGATAGCCTGCACCATAAAGCTTATAGGGGTCGTAATATGGTCGTCATGTCCGAGCAGGTTCAAATCTCCTCCATGGGCTGCCTGCCCACCAGCCACCCCACCTTCGAGACCCAGCGGTCACGAATCTCCTTCATCATCTCCATCCCGTTCCCCTTCGCCTGTGCAAATTCATCCAGGCCTCTCTCCCATGTCGCAGCCGTCTCCCGCCCGAACATCCCGCCCTGACGGTTGAGGAAGTCGTCCACGTGATCCACCCACGCTTTCCATTCCTCCGCCAGCCTCGAGGCCAACATAGGCACGAGCGAAGCTTGCGTAAGCGGTGGTTGCGCGAGGATGTGTGTTGTCAGCGCCGCGAGGAAGAGATACGTCTCCGTGGGGTGCAGCATGTCTTTGTGTTGCTGCCGGAGTGCTGCTGCGTGCGTTTGTGTGGTCTGCGCCTTTGTGGTCGACGCTTCCGCGGTGGCGACATTGGAGAAGTAGGGGAGGTAGGAGAGGCAAGCCGAGACGAACTCTTGTATGTGTGGTCGCAGACGGGAGACAATGTACTCATCGCGCATGCCGCCACTGGCTACGGGCGCTGAGCCAAAGGAGCCTCCGATGGGTGGTCGGACAGCGGTGCCAAATCCAGATGAAGAAGCTGTTGGTCTATTGGTGCCAAATCCACTTGTGTTGCCCCATGGTGATGTGCCGAATTGCGAGAAAGGGGAATTAGAGTAGGGGTATGCGTCCTTGAGCTTCTGCGCCGAGGCGGCTAATCCTTGCAGAGCCGAGTCGAGTGTCGGTCGTGGAATCAACGAGAGAATGGTGGGCTTAAGCGCGGGTTGAGCGGAGATGAGAGCTGTCACGAGAGGTAGCAAGGACTGCGGGGGCAGACTCGCTAGAGATCGATCAGCCATAAGCTTACGACGCCCGCGAAGGTCAACTCACCAAGTAAAAACCCGACATCAACGTCGCTCTCGTCATTTGACGACGGAGGCTTATTCTCCTTGATGGTATCCTGGCTCTTCTCCGCCGTCGTGGCCGCGGGGGTAGTACGTAGCCGTTTCGGTGCTGCACGCTTCGGTCGCTCGGGCGTCGGGCTCCTGTCCATTCGCTCATCCCTGTCCTCATCCTCCGGTTCATGTCTCCTCTTGGAGCGTTGGAGAGCCTGCAATGGCTGCGAGAACACATTCCGAGGGGAGGAGGTTTGGGAGTGCGGCGCAGACGGCCAGCCTTGAATCATGGAGGTGGTTGAGAGCCCGAAACCGAAACCGAGTGGTGAGGGTGAGTGGCCGACCGGACCAGGGTGGAATCCAACTTGTAGGTGTGGGTGTGTGACAACATTTGCCATTGTACGGTCTGGGTGGCCAGGGAGAATGTGGAGTGCGCAGACCGAGCGAGGGCGGGGAGAGAGAAGCAGAGCGCCCGTTCGAGAAGAAACGCCTATGCCGTCTTCCCCTGGACCTACCCTAAACCTGATCACGTGAGCCGCTTGTTATAGCGAACTTTTTTTGCTGGCCTCTTTGGCCTGCCGCGTCTTGACAACCTTCCCCCATCTTTCTTCCCCCACACCTCTTTGTCTCTCGGTACGTCATTGTCTCTACTATCTTTGCGGTGACGAGAGAAAATGAATCGCTACTTCGAAGCCCACGGGCTAATGAACGTAGAATCATATACCCAAATTTCCGAGCATTCGTCTGGCGACTTTCGTGTTGACACTAACCTTGCGTCCTTTCATAGTCTACCCACCCCTCACGACCTCCACCTTCTATCCCTAGTACAAGTGAGTATCTATTCAATTGGCTCGGGTGATGAATAACATAGAGTCAAGTCCTGAACCCGTCTCAAGGACGGGGGCTGACGATTATTACCATGCTAATACTGACGCTATCTTCGTATCCGTCTATCTGTGACCACGATTTCTGACTTGTTTTCCCCCTCAGGTCGCACAAGCCTCATGTGTAAAGTTGGACGTAATTGTATCTTTAGCGTAGGCATAGTATCGTGTGTACTTTACTCTGCCTCTCGAATGCAATAAAGCTGGTACTATATTACTTGGAGTGTATATCATGTGCAGTCCGTATGAAAGAAAAAGGAGAAAGCAGTATTCTACAGTGCGAGGCTAAGGTCGCGGCCACATAATGTTCAGCAGCCACATCACACCCACTCCAATGAGGAGCTTTGCGGTGAGTCCGGGTTGCCACTCCGACTCTCCATACAAGACGCGGAAGCCAGGCGAGGGGGGCGGCTGCTGCGAGCCCTCCGCAAGGCGGTCTATCCAACGACGCTGGGGCGGGACGTCCGAGGTGGTCGCGTTGCCGTCGTTGTGCTTTTGGGCCTCCTCATCGCCGTCCTGCGGGGCCATGAAGATGACCTCACCTTCCTGCGCCTGCGTTGTCGATGACGTCGCAGGATGTCGTGAAGACGCAGCGGCTTGCTGCGAGGTCGTCGGCAAGGCTGCGGGTTTCGACGTCCCACATATCCAGTTCGTGATGTCGCCGGTGGCCTTCGCGACGAGGTGCGAGACGTAGATGAAGACGATGGTGGTGAGGAGGAGGTTGATAGGTCGGGAATGCCGGCCTGGAATGACCTTGAGGAGGCCCTTGGTGTCTCCCGCGAGCCAGAGGTGGTACTGGATGATGAACGTCTCTAGCGAACACGTCCCGATGAATGCGAAAACGCGCGAGGATCCCGAGCGGAGGATGACGTTTGCGTTCCTCAACACGACGAATGCGCCGACGGGGAGGAAGGATATGTATGGGTGCCAAAGATTGTATGCGAACTTGTCCGGCTGGGAAAGCTCGAAGGCGAAGAACCACAAGAGGACGACCGCGGAGATGCCGGCAGCGACGCGCACAGCTAGGGGCCATCTGGGGTGATCGGTGAGGCGGAACTCGCGAACCTTGATGACCGCGAGTGCGGTGAAAACGCCAGAGTACACGATCCAAAGGTCGAGATTGACGCGGAATGCCCACTCTCTAGCGGACCAATGGATGTTGCAAAAGCGTTCGAGGAATTCGAACGCCATCTCTAGGAGCCACTGTTGGTTCATGACCCAGGTGACCACCACCATTGAGAAAAGGACCTTGACAATCAGGATGGGGGTGCGTTCGTTGTATTGTGATCCTATCGCCATGGTCCCGTAGATGATTAGGTACCAGAAGGATACTAGAGGAGCGAAATAGTAGTAGAGGTAGTCGGTGTTCATGGTGTATGCGAGGAGCAATGTGAGTAGATTGAGTCGAATTAGGACCTGGTGCGACCATGTTAGGAAAAAGGGAGGACTCGAGCAGCCATGGGCTCACCTGAGCGACCCGCAGCAGCCCAAAATCTGCCTTCTTGACATAGAAAGTTGTATGCCCATAGCCTGTCATGAACAGATATGATGCGACGAGGACGCGGATAGGGTTGTAGATGCCGGAGATCTTCGAGGCACCGGTATAGTGATAAATCAATATGGCGACTGCGGAAAAAAGGGTTGGGAACAACATTATATCGAATGAGAAAGTACGACTTTACTTTGCATCCAGCCTTTCCATTCATCCGTCTGTTCTCTGTTGAGGAAACCGAGATCTTTGTCTCCACGAGTGACCGTAACAAGTCCAAGAGACAGGCTCAAGAACATCAAAAATGCGAAGGTCCAAGGCTCAAATTGCTTCTGCTCCTTGAGCCAGTAACCCGTGCGATCCGCTATGTATATTATGGCAGCCGCGAAGCTGACTACCAGCGCGGGAATTTCTTCGTCTCTCAACCATGGGAGACCAGACGCACGAGGATCTGTGTAGGTGTCAGAGGATGCCATATAAAATGTGCTGGAGAACTTACTGAAACGACGGGCCATCAGCCAGACCGTAGGCCCCCAAAGTATTACTACCGTAAGGAGCAGCGTGTGGAGCACCGACGGCCAAGGGTAAGCACGACAACACGTCTTGTCCATAGGAAAGGCCTTCGGCAGCACATCGTTGCAGCGTGCATTTAGGAGCACCTGCGCTTGCATGCGCACAACGGCATCCGAAAAGTGTAGTCCGTCCTGTGTCTGCGACGGGTGAAGCATCGTGTTGAACACTAATGGAAGCGCCGCAGGTACACCCGGCGGCGGGTGCGCGAGGAGTGGTGGGAGGAGCGCGAACGCATCCCTTCGCGAGTGTGGCTGGATGCGGTGCGCGAGGTCCGAATTCATCGCGTCGATGTCAGACGCATGCATCGACGCGGCACGTTCACGGGAAAGTTTGGAAGATATAACGTCTTCCACGGGTAGGACGACGACGTTGTCGGCGAGTGGTGCGCGGGGTGCCGAGATGGCATTGAAAGTGGCCTCGATCTGGGCTTCCCAGGCAGATAGACCTCCCGAGTCGGGGTAGCGGAGATACCACAATCCAGAGCCAAGTACGAGGAGGGCAGGAGGAGGTGTCAATGGGTGTGGAACGGGGTGTAGGAGCGTTTGGGTCTGACTCGTATTGAGGAAGGGGTCCCAAATGAACTTGAGCTGGACATCGGACTTCGACGTGTAAGTATAGTCTTGGTGTTTATGATCGTCATCCGGGGGCTCTGATGGCAATGTTCCGTCCACTATGTGCGCGAACTGGAAGAACAATTGTCGTGTGACTGAGTCCCCGGCGAAGAATACGCGCCTCGACCTCATGCACGTTCCGACGTCTTTTTCCTGATATTGGTACATCATGCAACCTAAGAAATTGAGTTTGAGAAGGGGTAGAGACTGGGGTCAGTGTAGCACACACCATCGGGTTGCCAGTTCTTGAACCTCGTGTCCAACCACCGTCCTCCCGTCAACAGCGCATTACAGTGATTCGGGTCGGTCAAGTCTAATAGACGGGATTATGATATGTTTAGGGCATTAAGGGTGAAGAGAACGTACCTGATATGCCATACCGTACTAACCCGAGGGTGATAGCTATCCCTACGCATGCCCACGACAAATAGTGCGGCCAAAGTGGATTGAGGTCGAACTGGAAGCGCCTTGGGGGCATGACGTCGTGGGGGGAAGGGGAGAGGGCCAATCCAAGAGTCCAAGTGCGTCACCAGTGCTTCGTTGAAGGCTTTCTTCGCAGTATGGGACCGAAGATACGTTGGCTACCAGTGAGAGTGCGTAGACCCAAGCACTGGGCTGCCCAGTGTGGGCTGCGGGCGGTGGCGGATGTAGCTTACGCGCACGCGCCTCCACAACGGGAGCGCTTCTTGTCTTCGGCAAGCAAATGAGTGGCAGGTGTGCAGCGAGTGTGCCAACAGGCAAGTGAAAGAGGGGTCTCGTCGGAGGAAGTACGACGTCACAAGTATTGAAGTGGGGGAGTGGAAGCAGGTCCCAGGCCCCGTTGACGAACTACATCATAAAACTGGCGCCGGCTTGCTCATTGGGCACCGCACAGCGAAATGAATACGGCTGTATCTCGATATTATACAATCTAGCGCATTGATATGCAGGTACGCTATCTGTGTAGCAAATATTTTACGTGTGGTAGGAAGTCCATGGAGCTTCGTGTGACTAGCGAGGAGGATCTGAGGGTATTCAAGCCGTCTGAAGAGAAAGAGCGTAGCGAATACGAGTGCAATGTACGACGAGAGCGAGAAGGTGGTCCGTATGTCCACAAGCAGGGGACGTCGATAGGACAGGAGAGTAATATAAAGCAAAGGATAAGCTCATACGCTCGAGGACGAGCTGAACCCTGTAATGAATGTGAGCACACAAAACACATACGTCGATGATGGTCACGCACCAGTTCCTTTGCAGTGATTGTTAAGGGAGGACGGTATGCAGGAGAGGTATCGGCACCATGAACACGCTATAATGACAGTCAGGCGCAGTGAATTGAAGATCCAAACCCATACACACCTGCGTTAGGATCCGAAGTGTAAAAGTTTCGGATCAAGACGACAAACAGAACCACAATCAGCGGTAGTGAAAGTACTCGCAGAGTGATCACGATCGTTCGGTGACGAGTCGAGGGGCTGATAATTGGGTACAGCGCCATGCCCACAAGAAGCCCCATAAGTAGACCACCAAGGTGGGCTATACGGTGAGGAGTCAGATATCAGTGACGCAAATGTTTGTTCAGCAACATACCGAAGTTGTCAACATCTAAGACAGACATAATTAGCCGGCAGATTGAGAAGCAAACAAACATTTGAACGTACATGGGATGAAACCAATGGCGATACCAATTATCAGCTCAATGATCATGAACACCAACTTCTTCGTAGGCTGGTATTGGTACCGCCAGTGAGCGAAGAGGTCGATCCAAGCAACCTGTAGCAGCAGGTCAAGAAACGACACCCCTTACAATGATCCAATATACCCACCGCGACAGTCCCGAAGATAGCACCGCTAGCCCCTACGGATGGTGAGGCGACCAATGCGAAGTTACCACCGAGCACGTTTCTAAACCAACGTTAGTCGAAGACGCGAACCAGTTAAACGAAGGAACGCACCCAAAGATTCCGGCGGCAAGATACAAGATCAGAAAAGGGAGTGAGCCCATTTCCCGTTCAACTTGTGCCGACGCCGTCAACTGAGCCAACATGTTCAAGAGATAGTGGATCAGGCCGGCGTGGAGAAATATGGGCGTAATAAACCTGAGCGGAACTTAAGTGAGGGAACGCGTACCACGCATTTCGACACATACCTGAACCACTGGTCTGGGATTCCATCACTCCCGAAACCGTTAAAACCACAGACATCCTCGAGGGAACACCGCTCGGTGACCGGGTTAGCAGTGTTGTTCAAACCTATGGTATTGAGGGCGATCAGGTGGTGTGCACATATTTAAGCTGATGGACACTAACAAGGAACGATCGTAGATGGAGGAAAGTCGGTGACGTTCTTCATGCACGGTGGGAATCGGGCTCCGAGGTTGATGAGTGCGGACGACGAGGGCCCCAGCATAGGATTAACAGAAGGCTGCACCGATATTAGAGGGCAGCCATAAAGGTGATCCGTATGAGTTCTCACCTTGAAGGAGAAGGGTGTCCCTTGAGCCTTGTTGTTGGTCACAAGCTCATAAATGAGGACGCCAAGCATGACTGCGCAGAACGCCCATGCTACATAACAGCATGTTAGGTGGGTCTACGGTTTAGAAGGTGTATGCGCATACATATTATGGGGTACCGCTGCACGCCCACACCGCGTTTCTTGTCCTCTATCCTTTGGGAGAGCGGGTAAAGACCGAAATAGCGCTGGAACATGTTCGGCTTCTGGTTGGGGATGGCTCCAGCCTTGGACACCGGCGCAAACGGTTCCTCGGCATAGTCTGCTGCAGGTCTGAGGAAAGAATTCAGATCGGGGGAGTGGAAGTTACTCACCCATGTCCTCGTAACGCGTCTGGCGAGAATAGTCTTTTGGTTGAGTGTACTCCTCAGGCTGACGGTACTCTTCAGCTTTAGGGACAGCGAACGGTTCATCGAGTTTTGCTGTAGTGGAAGCTGTCGGCATCTCCTGCTTTCCGGGGAGATCGGAGGGACCGCTAGGATAGAAATTGAAGTTCTCATCCGTGTAGCTGTCTCTGTATTCGGGGTCGTAAGAGGGACTGTGGAATTCGTGGGGCGCAGTCGTCGGTTGCTGTGAGTGCTCGGCATGGTCGAGCAGAGGCCTAGAATCGGACTCGGAGTGTTCGAGAAGAGGCTTGGAGTCGGACTCGGAATGCTGGAGGTCGTGGGCAGCGGGAGGCATGGCGGTCGTGGACTAGGAAGGGGAACTAGGCACAGGCGGGGAAGAGAAGCTGGCGGACGAAGGGAAGGGTGTTCAGGGTGTGGCGCAGGCAAGGGATATATAGCACCCTGCCTGCGGCGCCGAGGACTTGGCAATACTGTGACACCAGCACGGCCTTCGCTCATTGACTTCTCCTCACCGCCTCTCCCTACACGCTCCGCCGCACTCCCCCGCCTGCCCAGCGCGCCCCGCCCGTGATCACAGGCGGTGATTCACGCTCGCATGTTCTCTTCTAATAAATAGCTGCCGCACACAGCGCCGTTTCGTCTCCCCACAGCCCAAGCTCCCCTCCTGAGTTGGACTGCTTGTCGGGCGGCGTTCATACCAACCGCCCCGGAAAACTGCATCACTTCTGCTGCGCCCGCGAGTCGGGGGATAACAACGCCTCGTAACTTCGCTTAAACGCACACCCTCGCGTGCCTACACACTGTGCGCAGCCCGGCGCAGCCAAAACCGGTGCAACTACTACATGTACAGCAGATCCAACCCCGAAATGCACGGGCACACCCGGCCGGTACGCATGCCACTGGACCTCACTCGATGCTCAGCCCCTCGCTCTCCTTCCATCTCGCGAGCAGGGCGTTGCTAGGCTGTCCGAATGGGTCAACCACCTTGCGAGCCACTTCGACCCCGGCGATCGGTAAATTTCCAGCGTCAAGCAACCCAAGCTACGGAGAAGAGACAGTCGTCAAGGCGTCAGTACTGCGTGGGTCCGGAAGAATGAACTTTAAAGTGAACATACCTGCACTAGCACGGATGCTTGGTCCCAGTAACTGTGCACACTGTTTGAGTGATAGCTATCGCTTAGGAAAACACAGAACGCACATGTGCCTAAAGGGAACGATGAGCCCTAAGTATCTCGTTTTATATCACCGCCGACAACGGAAAGCACTTACTCGAATGTCAGCTTGTCGCCGCGGAACGCCACCACTCCCACAAGGGCAACTTCCAGCGGCTTTCCCGTAGGTTTGATCCCCGGCAGGAAGTAGTCGATTTCCTAAAAGGAAAGCTTAATATTAACCGAAATGCTCCCACCGGCAGAAGAATGGAACGCACTGTCGTGTGAGTGCATTTGAAGATCATTTCGTCGATAACTCTATCTGCACCGACTGTTGGAAACGGTGAGGATCTACATGCAGCTGCAGCGGGGAAAATGACCCACTAGTGCGAGACATGGTGATCAGTTCAGTGTCCGGCGGTGTGATCTAATAGGAATGGTGCTGTAGCACAGGCCCGAGAAACCAAATTTCAAGCATGCTCACATTCTCCCCAACGAAGTGGTACTGGCCAGGAACCAGATGAGTGCATTTGAATAGGACCGAGATGGATCTGCGCACCTTGTAGAACCGTGCCAGATCCTTGAATCCCACTCCTCCGATCATGGTGGCGACGTGATTCACATATGGCGTAGACACCTGAGGAATTTTGCCGGGGCTCAGAAGTACTAAACAAGGTGCGAGGAATCTTCATTTCTTACCATAGTCGACATAGTTTCTAATGGATGGAAATAATCAGCATTGCCATTTTCACGCGTCTTAGGGCACTGCTCACTCATAGCATCCCTTTCTGCAAATTCCTGTGGAGGGTGGTAAGGATAATCTGGGGCGCGCCCTTCGTGCGTACGAGAATGCCTACATAGTACGTGTGCATATCCCACAGCTTCTCCAACGGGTAATGGGGCCCGAGCTCCCTCCGAAGCAGCTCAAGCGTACGCGTGTACGATAGGTTGTTCGCGGACCGCAAGTAGGGTGCGATTGTCGTAATCTTCCCACTGGCGTGGTCGATCGGTGGGCCTGCCGTAAACGGGAACGGTGGGTTTGAGTCCACGAACGGATACGTGAAGATCGCGATGGGCGGCCTCATCGACGAGCTCCGGAGCGCTGCCGTCTGCTGCTCTGCGGCGTCTTGAAGCGACGCATGCAACGCTTCTTGCTTCGCCGAAAGGTGAAATACCGTACTGTGGAACACAGAGAACGAAAGCGTGTCAGCATCGCGATCGAAAGAAGTAAGGAGAAGGAACGGAGAGGGGCTTGCGATCGAGGGACTCACGGAACCGCGGAGCCGTCGCCGCGGATGTGGACGAGTCCTGTGCCGGCCTCTACCTGGGGGCAGTAGTGGGCGCATGCCTTGAGCTTCCCGGATCCGAGAAGGGAGTCGGCAAAGGACAGGTCGGCGCTCTCGAGTCCATACGTCAAGAGGGCCCACTCGGACTCGTTTCCGAGTTTCGCATTAGTGTCAGCGAAGCTTGACTGGAGGGCTTCGGCTGGGGCAGGATAGGTGATGAGGATCACGTTGTATCCTTCTTCACTAAGCTATGAAGAGGCGTGGTGAGCATCGTGGGCTATGATCGATGCAAAGATAGTGAAGAGCACACCTGCTGGCCCCATGATTCCTGTTCCTCGTGGATTAGGAGGATCAGGGTGTTGGGGTTCGTCACCGATACCACGGGATTCGCGATGAAGCGATACATGCTGGAGTCCTTAAAGAAAGGTGTAGGTTATGTCGTCCAGGGGTTGCTTGGGGTGGAGGGACGACGAGTGGGTGACTGAGACTTGCGTGGGTACTCAGCGCAGTCGAGATGAGTAACAGTCTCCCGCACTCCAGCGGCCCGTCAGTCCGTGATGGATTATAGAGCAGGGGACGCTAGAAGCTCGAGGTTACGACCTATAAGTACTATATTGGTGCATTGTCAACGCAGTACGCAGGGCTTGGGACTGAAGATCAAGACGCCTACTTACAAGCTACAGACGATGTCGATGCATCCAAGCGCGCGCCGTAGGGCCAGCTGACCGGAAATAGGCCTCGATCATGCTGTGTCTCGTTTTGGTTCGGACAGCCTGCAACTGTGGCATGAGTGTGGTCTTAAGCTTGCTTCGCTGACTGTCCATGGCACGAGTGCAAGTGAATGCAGGTTGAGGAAAGAGAGCGCCGGTGACTTGTGACCGGAGCTCCTGGCCGGCTGGGCTCGCTTCTCAGTTCAAGTTATCTTTGGAGAGTGTGCGCACAAAACACGACAATAAACAGCAGTGATATACATGTGAAGCGACAGCAATGCAATATCGAGTATCCATTCCAGTCCATAACAGCACCCAACCTTTTCAATTGACTTCGCGCACTTCAATCACCGATGAATCCCGCCTCTCGATAGGCGTCCCGCCTGCCATACTCGCTCTGCCCCTACTCCGTCCAGACGGCGCACGGGTGAGGGCGGTAAGGTGGACCCCAGTATCGATCTTCAGCTCCCCATCCTCTCCCTCCTTGTCTTCCATAGTCTCCTCCGATGGGTATGGCGGTGGCGGCTTCTCCGCATCCTCTTCTTCGTCTGGCTCCACAGGGCGTGTCCAGCGTGCCACCGCACCACTGCCGTCGACCCACTGCAATGTCGTCGGCCCGATTTCGCGAAGGTGCTTGCTAAACCGCCATCGCATTGCGCCCCGGTTTCCGAAGCTCGCACGCGAGGTGCTTCGGCTCGAGTTGTCGACGCTGAGTCGGGCGCTCGATCGCTTGGCCGAATCGTCGTCATCGAGGCTCGTCGGCTTGGTCGGGAGAACCCCAAGCATCTTCGGATCGGAGGGGAGGAGCAGCGGCAGCATGTACCGGGAGTCAAGGAGCTCGCCGAGGGGATCTGGCGCCTTTGCGGGCTCCCAAGCGAGCTTCTCTGTTGAACGATCGAAGAGGGTGTCGATGGAACGTTGCGCTGCGGAGAACTCCGCTGAGGGCGCCAGTGAGGATTGTTCTGAATTGATAGGGACCTCGTGAAGAGACGGAGATGCGCTGACGCTTCCTTCTCGGTCACGCTCGCGTTCGCCAATCTGTTTGTCAACCGTCAGTGCAGCTCCAGTGCCTTGGGGACGCGAACACTACCTCTTTACGTAGTTGCTCAACACCCATTTTGACACGATGCCTCTCCCAGTCCTTCTGCAGTTGCTGAAGGTATTGGTTACATTCTTCAGTCATCCGACCCTCGTTGACCTCATACTTGTAATCGCGTACTGCGCGGCGCATCTAGAAGACCGCTTGAAAGGATGCCTCTGAATGGAACCGACGCCACCCACCTGTAGGGGGTTGAGATGCTTCATCGTTTGTATTGTTGCAATGAGGTTGGGGAATTCGTTGATGGACGACAAGCACTGTATTCATTTTTAGCGTAAGAACCCACCGGTCCGGTGAACATACACACCTGTAGCCAATTCAAGAGATCGCGGACAGGCGAGAAGTGCGAACCGACTGCTTTGGGCAATTCCATGCTCCCAATCCACTCCTCGATGACGCCTAGATTCGCGCTGATCTGCACTGCTCGTGATCTGCGAAGAATGAGAACACAGTGGTTGCTGTGAAGAGAGGCAGTGCTCACCTGCACAAATACTTCTTTCGCGTTAGGACACGATTGAAGATCTCGCCTGGTGTATCATGAGTCCGTGTGAGGGAGCAAAGCGCAACTGCAACGTACATGCCGTCCAATACATCACCTGAGACCAAAATTGAATGATGATGGCCGGGTTAACACCAGAAAGAGACAGGAGCGTTTGCAGTGCGGTCATGAATGATATGATATTTTTGGGCGAAGTGGGAGGGGGTTGCGATACGTCGGAGAATAGGGTCTGTAGAGGAGTGGCCGAAGATGTTCCACGCGCGCGCGAGAATGTCTGCCTGATAGATGCAAATCCACCACGAGCGTTTGCTGGGGACACAGGCGGCGCAGTGTTCGGCGGAGATGGTGGTCGACTGGAGTGTGTAGGGGACATCGGAGGGGGGGGAATACCCCGAGGCGTACCAGCGTTCGAACCAGATCCATTTGCAGCTGCCTTCTTCTTGCCTCCGAACGACCGCAGGAACGACCATTCTCCTTCGAACTGGATGGCATCGAACTCACTTGAGAGGGGAGAATAGTCCAGCAGAGCGGCATCAAGCAATTGGTCTATTCTTCGCTCGGCAAAGCGGATCACAAACACTAACGTTGGTCTCAGCGTAAGATGAAAAGGCCGTGGTAGAGACGCTTACCGAAGACTGAATTCAAGATCTCTTCTATGAGTGACAGCGACCCCAGCGACTCGCAAGTCCTGTTGATCGCATTGTCGCAACGCATGAGATGCAACCAAATCGTTGTATTAAACAACCAAAAGATCAGATATGTTGGATCTTCTGCGTGGCTCTTAAGAAATTACTGAGCGTTGAGTAGGTGTGAAAGATGGTCGGCCACTTACGAAAAAGACGTCCTCTATGGAATCTGTTGCGCCTATTATGAGGTCTTCAATCCAGTTGTGATCGCATGTTAAACAAGCGAAGCGCGCGAGCATGTACAGCGCGTTCGCAGGCTCAGCATTTCTGTGAGATGGCTTGAAGTCCGTGATGAGGGATTGGAAAATGTCTGGTAATGCCATGGGCGAGAACACGAGCATGGAAGAGAAATCTGGCGGTGGAGTCTGCAGCTCGCTCTGAGACACACGGTACATGGCAGAACTGAAGGTGCTTACAAGTATGGCGTCACCGGGTGCCTCATCGTCACTTTCGCCATCCGTATCATGGGTGGAGAGCGCATCATCGTCACCCCACCATTTGGGAGCAATACCTAGGACTTTCTCAATGTCACCCTGGACGTTTCTCCGTTTGCCTAAACGGCGCATGCGCTTTTCCAGCGTCCGCCGCCGCTCTTCCATTCTGCCGCCCTTCCAGCCCGCTTCGCGCATCGCTTCCTCGAGTAGAAGCGCAACGTCTTCTCTGCCCGGCACCGTCGAGTGCGCGGTCACGATATCCAACGGTGTAAGTTGGCGCCTTGTGACGGCAAGGGAGGACGATCCATGGGTGAGCAGGTATGATACCAGCGTTGGTGGGGACAGCAAGGATGCGTAATGGAGGGGTGTCCAGCCGGCTGGAGCGCTCGTTGCCTCAGTGCGACGTACTATGGCTAGGCAAGAACAAACTTACACTGGTCCGCGACGTTGACATCACAACCTTCAGAAACCAACAGCCTGACGCACTCCTCGCGTTCAATATCCCTATCACTCTCGGACCCGAAACCGAGGATAGCTATGCTGATCAGTCCGAGACCGTCTTCGTCCTGCTTGGAGAGATCCACGAACTGTTGCGCTTGCGGGTCCGTAAGGAGGAACGAGAGAAGGGGCATGTCCGCGAAGACGCATGCCCGGACCAGGCAGTGCATAACCAGTTCTGCCTTCTGTGGGGGAGCCAGGCCGACATTGGGTGATAACAGATCCGAGATCTGGGCAGGAGTGGGGTAGAGAGGCTGTAAGTCTGGTTCGACAGTAAAGTCGGCGGGGCCGAACGAGGAAGGGTCCATCCTTAAAGCTTCGCGCTCGTGGTCCTTCGTGAGTTTGTAGCAGGTAGAGCTCGAGTGGGTCCCGAGACGAAGGCTCGTGCTACCCGGGTTTGATGTCGGTCTAGGACGGCGTGCACTGGGGTCGACCTGTCGATCTGCACAGAGTCGGGGAGGGTATAAGGGTATGCGAGATGAATGCTGTCTAGGAAGCTGCGAGTCTAGATGGGCGTGTGCGGCGGTGAGGCGGAGAACGAGCAGCTGGCTTGGACCCACGGCACTTACGACGCCGCGACGGCCCCGGACAAGGCGGCGACGCGATATGGGCGCTTCTCTAATATTGCTATTTCGTCCACGTGCTCCTCAGTCGCGTACCTCCACCAGGGCGTAAGCTATTTCTTCTCGACTTCCACGATCTCCTCTGCCGTTCCCCGAAATCGCCACCTATTTGCTCTCACCATGCCACCCGCCAAACGCCAAAAACTCTCAGATGAGGAGTCCCTAGATCTTGAACATGACGAGGAGATGCTCTCCGGTTCCGAGCAAGATGGATTTTCGTCGGACGCGGACTCCGAGTCTGGAGACAGTGAACCAGACACCGAGGACGAGATTGCAGAAGCGAAACTGGCCAAATCCAAGAAAACATCAAAGCGGAAGCGACGTGCAACGGACGCAGTCAACTTCGGTACCACACTTCAGTCACTCCTGACTACAAATGCTCCGGCTGCACCTTTGTCGCTCAAACCGTCTATTGCCAAGAAGCGGAAGGAGGAGAAGCTGGAGGCGAAGGGGAAGCACGTTTTACAGATAGAACGCAAGGAAAAGGAGGACAGGGGAAGGATCACGGACGTCATTGGCGGTTGGGGAGGCGAGAGCGAGCGGGCGCTGAGGAAGGTAGCGCAGCGAGGAGGTCTGTCCCATTACCTTTACCCAATCTCACATGGATACTGAGTTGCGCTCAGTCGTCAAGCTTTTCAATGCTATACAGCAGTCCCAAGCTGCTTCAGCAGCCGCGGCAGAAGACCTCAAGACCCACCGTGGTACCGGGAAACCCACCCTCCCGGCTCCTACAATCCATGACAAGAAGAAGAAGGGTAAACAAAAAGACAACATCGTTGGCAGGGCAAAAGAGAGTGAGTAGCTTTTATGAGCTTCTAGCGGTACTTTCCTCATCCGTTGCGTTCACAGCGACTTTGGCTCAGGATGACTTCCTCGATCTTATTCGTTCCGGCGGCATCGTATCAAAAGCATAACATGTTTTTCTGTATTGCCGTTATGTTATGTACTGTGTTGTGTCACCGTAGAATTTACACTCTATATTGTTAGCAAGTTGGTGATTACGCCTGACAATCTTAGGGGCTGCATACAGCCGGAAGCGCCCACGGGGTGTTGTTCCGCGCTTGCTGCCGAGCTTGCCCTGAAGTAATTTCTTCTCATAAAACTTCGGTCCGTCGTCTTCGTCGCGTTCCTCATGGTCTGTTTTCCCCCTCCTATGTCGTCTGGGGTCTCATACTAACGTGACCGTCTCCTTCCAGCCTCCACAACCTAAGGCGAAGATCTATCAAGAAGAATGGGAGCGTAGGCTGCACGATGTGCAGGTGTCGAAGGAGTGAGTGTCTATGACTTGTGGTGGCGACGGCGCTCGAAGGATGAGCAACTATCATTGGGAATCTCTCTGAATTCACTTGAAGAGTCAAACTTTGCATGTATTATCTGAAAATTCGCGCTGTCCCCGTCTCTGTCTCTGTTGCTTGGGCCGCCGCTAACTGTGATCTCTACAGCGACCTCAACCGCTTAGTCATGGACTACCTCGTCATCGAGGGATACAAGTCTGCTGCGGAAGAGTTCAGCAAGGAGACAGGGCTCGATGGCCCTGTCGACTTCAACTCCATTGAGGATCGTATGAACATACGAGAGGCGCTCCAGCGCGGTGATGTCGGGGATGCTATCACTCGGGTGAACGACCTGAACCCTGAGGTTAGTGCATTGGTTCATTTATTGGCCCTCCTTATTGGGTCGGAAAGGATTCAAACTTTTCATGCACCACGCCGAGACCTTTCAGGTCGATGGTGAGACTAAACACCAAAACTTCAGTCTTCAATATGATCTCCGTTTTGTGTTTCAGTCTTGCTTTGATGCTAACTTCACAACTGTATAGATCCTCGACTCCAATCCATCATTATTTTTCCGACTGCAACAACAGAACCTCATTGAGTATATACGTCAAGGGAAAATATCGGAAGCGCTCGAATTCGCTCAATCAACGCTTGCGCCCCGAGGGGAAGAGAGTCCAGAGTTCCTCTCTGAGCTTGAGCGGACGATGGCCCTGCTAGCGTTTGAGTCGTCACCTCTGATGCCAGCGTCGGTCAGTGAGCTACTATCACCCGCCCAGCGCATGAAGACGGCAGCGGAAGTGAATGCGGCAATATTAGAAAGCTTGAGTCAGGGCAAGGAGGCCAAGCTCGTCGGGCTGCTGAGGCTGTTGTTCTGGGGTGAAGCTATGCTCGAGGAGCGTGCGGATCTGCCGAAGGTACGTGTTCCGACACGTCTGGTTTGCTCTGCCGCTGAATCTGGTTTGGCAGCTCGACCTGAATGATGGCACATTTGGAGAACGCAGATAGGTGGCGGGCGATGATGTGACCGCGGTACCTGCATTATGATTGTGTTGTTTCGTGTATTTGTAAGGGCCTTGGTACGGACGCTGTATGATGGAATGGATGTTTCATTATCTTGGACTACAGGCCGTTAGATCCGTGCTCAAAGGAAAACCTCAGGGACTGTCGAGGGCAAGCACAAGGTCAAAGGCGGGGGAGACCCCACGCGCGCAGAGAGGCTGGGTGGTAGGACGACAATCAGATGATCGCGAGGGGAGGCCTGACAGGTTCATGATATGGTGATATGGCGGTTTGGTGAAGTGAGTGTGGTAGTCGACGTGGCTCTGGCGCCTGGACGCGGTGCGCAGTGCTGGGTGGAGGTGATGGGGAGCCCGGGATGGCCGCTGGAGACGTGGGGGCGAGGGGAGTGCGCGTGGATGGGCTTGGGCCGAGGGAGCCGGAGAAGGAGGGAGGGAGGAGCGGGGGTGGGCATGAGGAGGTGGTGTGTGGCCGGATGGAAGGCGAGGACGGGTCGAGAACTCGCGCTATGAATCATAGAAAGGACGGAGGAGGCGTGCAGGCGGGCAGCAGGTCGGAGGGCTGAGCGCTCGCCGCCCGGGGGTGCGAGTTCCCCGCGCGGGCGACGGGCGGCGGGCGTCGAGGGGCGAGCGGCGAGCGGCGAGCAGGGCCGGGCAGACGCGAACTGAGATCGCGGCTGGTGCCAGCCCTTGGTCCGCGTTCCCAGTTCCCAGCGATTCCCAGCGTGCAATCAGCCTGGGACCCTGCGCGTTGCCTGACCTCCAGCCTGCCAGGCTCCAGCGCTCAACGGAGCGCGACCCCGCAGCGCACGCACAGGCGCCAGTGACCAGTCCCCAGGCGCCCGCCCGCTGCGTCGGGGTGCCGGCTGCTTAGTCATCCGGCGGTCTCCCGAGAGCGCGCCCTGACCACTCCCGGCCTTCTTCTCGTCGTTTAGCTCGACGACGCTCTCGTCGCCGCCGCCCTCCTCCTCCCCTCCCCTCGCACCCATCACACTCCGGAGCAGGCATTCCCCGGCGGTATCCTCCCCCCTCTCTCTCCCCGCCTCCTCGCCCCTCCCATTGGGAGACAATCACCACCCGTGATTGCACACGCCCCTCCCCTGCCTATCTCGCCTCTCCTCCACCCGCACGCTCCTTCAGCCATGTCGGACGACGCACGGTCGCTTGTCAACAGAAACAACAAACCCACACGCCGCAGAGTCCTCGTCGTCAGCAATGCGTCCCCCGAGACCAGTGGTGATGAAGGGCTCAGAGCTGAGCTCAGAGCTGAGCCCGAGCCCCAGAAGCAACCCTACCCTCGCCCGCTTCCCCCGCACCCTCCACCATCTTCATCCCCAAGCGTGTATCACGGTCCACGATATCCCAACTTTTCTCCTCCCTCACACATCCCACCTCCCTTGAGCACAGACATTTATCCACGATCAAATCCTTCCAACCCCGCCCTCTCGTCCCCTTCGAGCACCAGTTCGCCCGGCGCACCTTCAGAAACTCCTCCTCCAAGCACTCCTGGAACCGGTGCTCACCCCCTCGGCAATATGTCAGAAGAAAGCACCCTGCGCCCAGGGCAGATCACCATTCCGGGGGAGCGCAGCATCGACAACACGCCGCTCGCATCGCGGCCTGGGTTGTCGTCGCGCATTCGGGCGAATCCCCACGGGCGAAGAGGATCTTCGAGTGGCTCCCGTCCTGCAACTGTGCGTTGTGTGCCATTTTTGCCACTGATCATTCCTCTTATTGACCGTATGGCGTAGTCCCCCACTGTGTCGACTCCGGTAGAGTCGTACATTGGGTCGGGATACCGCTCATCTCCGATGGACAAGACCATTGTTCTGGTTACCACCGATGCGGAGAACTTGCAGGTCGTGGACATCACTGGCGCGATGACCCCAGCGTTCATTCGAGAGCGGATTTTCAGCAAGGTGCGTCCGTGGGCATATCTCGCTAAAGAAACCGTTCGATACGAGCATGCCTTTGCTTTACTTTCAGCTCCAAATCTCGGATGAAGATCAGACCAAGTTTGCCATTTACCGCACAGAGATCGGCCAGTTTGCGATCGGCAGTGCCCTTACCGACGAGGAGCTATTCGACCTGTACAGAGACCGGGGCGATCAAACAGGCAATCTCAAGTTATTGGTGTCTCATACCTCGGCCACCGTTCACGAAATTCCATACGACCACATACCTGCGTCTACCGTGAATACCATTCCGCCTCCTGTCCTCCCGCGATCAACCTATGGCCCCCTTCGCCCCAACCCGAATGCGAGGATGCGACAAGGAAGTCAATCATCGACCAGTGAACACCACGACAAAGGCTACGAACCGTCGGTCTCTGACGATGACCAGGATACGTTCACACGGGATCGTGTACATACTCGAGCGTTGCCTACACCGGTGCAGCCACCGGTGCATCGTGCACCCTCTCCTGCTGGATATCACCGTTCTCGGTCTCCCGCCAATATACTCTCGCCGGACCGCTATAGTCCGGAAGCGTCAAGCGCCATCGATTCATCCCCTCCTCTCGGTTCTTCTCCGAAATCCTCTCGGTTTGTCGACGAGCCACGCCCTCTTGCACCCATGTCCCCCGAACCCCACTCGGCTCACACCCCTGAACTGTTCTACGAGCGTGAGCGAAGTCATACCAACGATGGACAGTTCTCCGGCTCAAGACGGACAAGGGACCGCGATGGGTCAGACCGCAGACAACGAAATGGTAGGAAGGACTGCCGGCCCACTGGCATCAGGAATCATGATCAAGATTCCGTGGACAGCAAGAGGGGGAACGAAAGTTGGACGATGATACCTACTGACGTTCCGACGAGTGGGTATTACAAGGATCGTCCAACCACGCCACAAGAGCGCTCTAACCGGGGTTTCCCTGTAACCCCTTCTTCAATCCTATCGCCTTACCGTTCTCCCCCAGGCGCTAGTGGTGGAACTGGTGAAACGTCCTCTCGTAGAAAACCCTTGAAGGTGCCTGTCAACTGGGCCGTCACCTGGAGGCCCCCTAGTAGCAAACAGGACCACAAGTCCGCCCAGTCTCCTTCGGGGTCCGGCCTTATGCGTCATGGCGCTAAGAGTATGACCGATATGCGAGGTGCATATAACAAGCACCCTCCTAGTCTTACGCCCGGCCGTTCGCGGGGACCGGCCCCACAGCCACCCCTCCCTGTTAACTCCCGACCGTCCACTGGTGGAGGCCCACCCGGAGGCCCACCGCTTCCTGGTGTTCCATCCACGGGAGACCATACGCCTACTTCCGTTGACCATGGACCCTCGCCTGACATCTCACGTTCAGCTCTCTCCCCGTCGACCAGTTACTCCCGCCCGATCGCCACTTCCGCCACTTCTTACGTTGTTCCTCCCAACGTCAATGGATATCTGGGTTCCACCAACGAACCCCACCCTCGGCCCCATTCTGCACTCGGCGACTCGAGTCCAGCCCCTTACACTCAACCACGTTACATTCACTCTCCTCAACACTCGGAGGGGACTCTCTACGAAGGGAGCTTGTCAAGGTTCACTCCGGGCTCCGCGCATGGCTACGGTACTTCGGTTCCGACATTTCCACGCCGTGACGATGTCTCACGGGCGCAAGTGTCTTTGCACGGTGACGTTGTTGGAGAACGCTTCGCTCGTGGACCACGCACGCCGCCTCGCAGCCCGATCCACCCCTCGACGTCTGCTCCTAATCAAAACGGTTTCCCTGAAGGTGGCTTTGTCTCAGGCGATGCTTCTGGAGCTGCGTTCGTAAGCAGGGGAGCCATTGATGAAGACTCGCAAACCAGTGGCTCGCAAACGATCCGCCCGGATGATCGCAAGTGGGCAGAGGGCTTCATCGACGAGCACGCGATCGAGGGAGGAACTGCGCGACCCCGCCAGAAATCTCAACTCGCGCCGATACCGCGGTTACCGACACCACCCACGTCCGCGGAGACTTCAACCTTGTCTTCTGGGTCTAACACTATTGTTGTCAATGAGCCTAGCTTCAGCGAAGACGACAGTGATGATTCGGACAGCGACAGAGACCGTGGTACTATCTGGGCGAAGAAACCGAGCAAGGATTTCCAGCAGTCGGCCAACGCTCAGAAAACGCGCTTCACCGGACGGCCTCCGCTCCCACCCCTCAGTATCGAGAGTTCGCCCTCGTCCGGTGCTACCCCTCTTCCTGCCAACGGCAACTACGACTATGTTCAGCCCGTTCCAAATGGCTACCCTTCTCCGCCTCCCTTTATACCTACTCCCCGTACGCCTCGACGGACTGGTGCGACGAAGAAGTCCAAGGAGGCCCGAGTCAGCAAATTCGACAACAACTTCGAAGCCACATGGGCACCGCGTCCACGACCGGAAGATATGTACGAGCAGCTCGAGGATTGGTTCCCCGAGCACGATCTCGACAAGCCCGTCATCGACGCACCATCGGGTGGCACATCCCCGACGACGGCGGAGGCCCCGGCGCCGACGCCGCGGCGCATTGGGCACAAGAAATCGATTCGTGTCGTCGTCGCTGAGCACAAGCGGAATTTGGACCGTCGGTCGCGCGCGGACAACTCGGCTGTCGCGGCCACATCACGCAAGCGCCACACCAAGCTGTGGGGCAGCAAGCTGGAAGAGGTCACGACAGAGCAGGGCAAGGGCCCGTTGTCGTCCACATCCGCGGACTCGTCACCAGGAGGCGGCGCTAAACGTGAGTGTCTTTCGTGGTTTGGACACGGCGTGCCAGGGGGTGCTTACACGTCACTGAGCAGCGATCTTCCGTTGGGTCCGTGGCGAACTCATCGGGAAGGGCACGTACGGCCGCGTCTACCTGGCGCTGAACGCCACAACTGGTGAGATGATTGCCGTCAAGCAGG
Organism: Porogramme epimiltina; assembly: GCA_900155495.1. Lineage (NCBI taxonomy): Eukaryota > Fungi > Basidiomycota > Agaricomycetes > Polyporales > Polyporaceae > Porogramme > Porogramme epimiltina. Next base: position 80,866 of record FTLJ01000113.1, on the reverse strand, counting down.
TCGAGATCCCGCGGACCGCCAGCGACAAGGACGACTCGCGGCAGGTCAGCGTTGTCGAAGCCTTGAAGTTGGAGAGCGAGACCCTTAAGGACCTCGATCATCCGCATATCGTGTCATACCTCGGGTTCGAAGAGACACCTACCTTCCTGAGCATGTACGTTGGCAATGTCTTTGCGTCGCAGGAGTGGTCGCTGATTAAGATGGACGCAGCTTCTTGGAATACGTTCCTGGTGGTTCGATCGCCAGTTGCCTTCGGAAACACGGACGGTTCGACAGGGAGGTCACGAAATCATTCACCGGTCAGATCATGGAAGGTCTTGAGTACCTCCACTCACGAGGTATTCTACATCGAGTACGTACCAAGGAGACGGTCTACCAAGTTCATATTTCTAACTAGCCTCTAGGATCTCAAGGCGGACAACATCCTCGTCGAAACCTCTGGTGTTTGCAAGATTTCCGACTTTGGTATTTCGAAGCGCACCGATGACATAAATAATGCTGCGGCGTACACCTCTATGCAGGGCACCGTGTTCTGGATGGCACCCGAGGTTGTCAACTCAAAGGGCAAGGGATACAACTCCAAGATCGACATCTGGAGTGTAGGCTGTGTAGTGTTCGAGATGTGGACGGGGCAACGGCCATGGTCTGGCCAAGAAGCCATGGCCGTGCTGCTTCATGTGCGTGGTTCCCTGTATATTTATATCACTTCTGTGATGGCTCTGACATCGATGGACTACAGCTGTACCAGACGAAGCAGGCTCCCCCAGTACCCGCCGGTATTGCGCTGACAGATACGGAGGATGACTTCAGGCTCAAATGCTTCGCGGCGTGAGTGGACTTGACTCATGCCTTGAGCGACGTTTTGCTGAACTACCTGTTCCACAGCGACCCTGACGAACGCCCGACCGCTGCCGACCTGCGGAAACATCCTTTCCTGGAACTCCAGCCGGGCTGGGTTTTCAACGGGTTCAGGTAACTGGATTGCGTTTTTGGGTTATCTGAGTACCGCCATCGTTTTGTTGCATATCCCCTCCGTCATCACCATCGCACTTCTATCTTGATCCTCATCACTTCCTCATACTCTCCCTCTCTCTCGCACCCACGCATTTGTCATGCTTTATAGTACCACATGATTCCGCCTCTGTTTGACCAAGCACATCGCGTATATCCCATTGCACCATACATCGTGTAGCACTTTAATCCTATTAGGAGCGGCTGGAATGCACGGACACTACGTTATCACATGAAGATACAGAACGAGGGGTAGCTATACGTGGAGAATCCCATTCTATTCATGTTTCGCGCCAAAGATCCTTCTCCATCACAACACCGTCGTCAGATGGGAGCGCAGTGGGTGTATGACGTCATGCCCTCGACTGCACTTGATATAACGACTGTAGGTGAGGCGAGCTCTGCTACTAACTTCCAAGACGAGATGCAGGCCCTCAGAGAAGCCCTTCATAAACCCAGCACAGACGAGAGGATTGAGGAGGCGGCCAAGCGCAACGCCGCCGTTCGTATTCAGAGGGTGTGGCGTAGGCACATGCACAAACAGTACCTTGCTCCCGACTTTCTTTGGTCAGACGCTCTCACCCATGCACGAATGAAGGTGAATGGTCTAAGCTGTCGCGTTATTGCAGCTCATAACTGGCCCTCATAGGTTGGTAGAGACTCAGCAGAGCGGGGTAGAAACGCGCCGCGTGACCGATGGAAACGCGCAGGCTTTCTCGTCGGACGACTCCAAGACGGCAATGACATGCTCGCGCAGTCTAACACGGTGGAATCGCATGGAGATGCTGCCCGGAAGCATCTCGAAACGCAGCACTGGCTCGAACTTATCGACGGGTGCGCTTTCACCGTCAAGGCAGACTCGTCTTCAACTTATACTTCCTTAGGAAACACCGTTATGGATCTAATTGTGAGTTCTGTATCTGGCACTTGCACGCGTACTGAACGGCTCCGCAGTGAAGGTAAATCTCTACTCTTTCGTATATACCGTTGCGACCAACATGTGGGCACCTAGTTCTACCACTCGCAATGGAAGCAGGAAGATACCACAGAAAACTTCTTCAAATGGTGCGTTGTCCTTCTCCGTTGGAGGGATCCTGATGGACCTCGATTCATGTAAGGCTTGACTATGGAGGTGGGAAAGACTTAGATATGCGAGAATGCCCGCGACAGCAACTCGAGAAAGAGGTATGCCCAGGGACCATACTGCGCATTAGTTGGGTTCTCATACAATAGCATTTAGCGAATAACATACCTTTCGCCAGAACAACGTACGTCCTATTTTGATGCAAGTCTGCCGCGTTTGAGGCATTCATAGCATCGTAACCTAGGCTTAAATTATCTTGTAATGATTGACAATACTGGCAAGCTCCGCTGGGCACGGAACGGTCAAGTTGTCGACACCACAGCAGGACGCTGGAAAGACGCAGGGAACGGAAAGGGGATCATACCTTTCGATGAAGTCGAGCCTGAATCACTGGCCTCTCGCCCTCGACACAGCTTCACGGCACCGTCTTCAAGTCCCCACACAAGTTCGAGCGCCTCCTTTTCAGGAGATGAAGTAAATGCGATGATGCATTACGTTGGGATTCGGCGACAGTCCAAGAATCCGCTGAAACGTATTCTTTTGAGAAACTTCACACTTCGGGGACTGTTGGAGAAACTGTTGAGGAAAACAGTGAAGCGGAACACCTGGATATATGTCTCCGTACGAGGCGATATTGTATCCTAGGTGTAACCCACATACTGACTTTGCCGTAGGATCAGCACTGTGGGCGTCCTCGAAGCTTTCTACCTGATGTTGATGAGCTAACACCATCTCCCATGGTGTAGTCAATATTTTCGTAGGGATCAAGAGTAAGTGACGGGGTATACTTGACCGAGTCCTGTCTCACGTCCATGAGTAGCACCAGGAACGTTCCAACACTCGTCCTTCTTGGCCGGGGGTTTGGTGACATCGGCCGGCCTGATTTCCGTGAAGGATGGGATGATCCACACACTCTCACCCCTTTCTGGTCACTACCAGTAAGCATCTGACTGCGTTTACTTCAGTGTGCACAGGAAAGTAGTGCTCACCGTCGTTCCGTGTTAAGTACATCGATTGAGGTAAGAGTCAGATGCATGTACACTGACTATAGTGCTCATGTCTGGTAGCACTTCCGTCGTTTTATCTCCGTTCTCGAGAAGCGTGGAATCGATATGAACAAAGTGGAGATTAGCAAGGCAGAGTTAGCACTTTGGGGGTAAGTACGGTGGCAGAACGGATGGATTAGTGCTGATAATGCCTTTTTGTAGCATTGAACGCGTTGCCAAATTTAAGAAGAAGCAGTCCAACCTGTTGAGAACTGCCAAGAAGGGTACTGCCGAAACAGCCCAGACAGTCGTAGATGCTGTGTCTCATCGAAGCCACAGTGATGGCGAGAGCTGGAAACGTGACATCCTAGAGGGTAGGAAACGCCAACAATTGTCAGAATATCCCGTGAACGTAGAACAAGATACATCCGGTTGACGATGCGAAGAAACTCCCGCCTTCCGGAGAGTGAAAACGGCTCATCTCTGATAAATTTGTTGCTCGGCCTTCCAATGTACATGCGATTGGTGGCACGATATCCTGGTTGAGATTATGGCATACCTGGTTACACTAGTACTTTTTGGATATAACGCTAAACAACACCGATGTGCGAAAGGGTGATGTGTATGTGTTGCTGAAGATGTGATCGTCACCATTAAGTACAGTCAAGCTCTGGACCATTTGCTCTCGATGTTGGAGACACCGACAGGAAGGGCTGCCTAAAATGTCGTGTGGATAATAGAAAATATTAGCGGGGTGGAAAACTGACCTTCTCGTCATAGTCAACCCACTCGCCCTCCTCGAGATCAACGTCCGTAAACACAGTACCTGAATCCGCGCCAACGCACTTCCAGATACCCTGACGGATTTTGTCAGCGCATACGAAGGACGCAGTTTTGAACGGCCATACCTTGGGATCAAAGCCGACAAACTCCAAACCACGGCAGTCCATCGTTAAGAACGGCGCAAACTGGCCATTAGCATCGGCGGAATACGACTTGGGCTTCTCGCCGGGCTCAAACTTGGCTGAATGCTCCCGTTTGCACAGACCACAGCGCCATACGAAGTGGGCAGTGCTTCCCTTCCCGGCCGTCACCTCGCGCTCTTCCTGTAACAAAATATTTACATGAGAAGACTATCTGGTCAACGTTCTGCCCATTGTAAACCGTCGATCGACGTACAAGGAGATTCATGGTGACAAGCTTGGGATGTTCTTCATTACAGCTGGTGCATTTCACCTTTGTATTATAAGCATGCATGCATCAGCAAATGTCTAACATAGCGATCCTGAGAGCAGTTACTTTGAAAAAGTACTCGAACTCATCCGAGACAGGTTCAAGATCGGTAACGTTTTCGAGATCGGCTTTGATAGAGAGGCATAAGCGCTTTTCCTTGAGTCAGCAACTTGGCTGATATAAAATCCACACATCGCACTTACAACCATAGTGCTTGTTCTCGCTAAGACAGCACGGAGGAGCTGGTTGGATTCCAAGTTACGCGCTCCCAAATTGGGTCGGGGAGTAGTGTCATCCCGATTGAATCTGAGTCACATGACACAGCCAGCTTTCCTCTCACCTCGCGCCCGTCCAACGTCCACAGGTCGCTGTCTCCCGTTCGTCCAGCTGGTCTTCGGCGTAATGGCTCTCTCCCGCTCCTGCAGGAACGCACTGTCCCACGTCTCTCACACTAAGCACTTTCACACCTGCTCAGTACTCGCGGCACGCAAGGCCGTCACCACGCCTTCCACTCCTGCGAGGTCAACGAGACGCGCTGTCCCGAACTTGGAGCCTTTTCCGTACGACGATGATCTCCTCTCGGGTCAGTTGAAGATGGAAGATGACGCGCCGGAGCCAACGCACAAGTATCTACAACAGCAGAGGGAGTTGTTATACTACCTTCGACTAATAGAGCACGAGATGCCCAAGCTCGTTGGTGCGTCTGATCTCCGCATGGTCTTCGGTGTGCTGCTGACACGACGTACAATGGATTCTATCACACAGCATACCGCAAGCCGTTTGTTCCTCCGAGCTCTTCAAATCCGCTCGTCATTCGCTCAATATCATATGGTGGCGAGAAACACCCGGCCACTGAAAAGCGTACAATCGTAGTCCCTGTTTCCAAGCTTCCGTTGAAAGGCGAGCAGGCTCTGCACAAGTTCAAACTCCTAGCAGGCGTACGGTGGACACCCGATGCTCCGCTTGACTCGGGTATCGGTGCGGAGGAGGGTGCCGGTGAGCACGGCTTTTTCAAGATCTCCTGCGAAGACTTCCCGAAGGGTGCCATGAATCTCAAATGGGCAAGCGATACACTCGACCGACTCCTTGCCGAAGCCAACGTGCGTGCTCAGTTTCGATAGCGTTGACATGGTCGCTGAACTCTAATCCAGGACGTTACGGAGACTTTCTCGGACATCCCTATCGATGCCCGGCATATTGAGGCGAAAATGCGGAAGGCCAAGAAGGGAGGCCATATCTACGGTCGACAGCAGCACAGACCATCTATTAGAGACTTCCCTAAGGAGTGGCTTCCTGTATCAAAACTTCAGGGCACTCCTGAACCTTCTGCGAGTGCCTGAGTAATGACACACTTCTTATAGCTTCTTATTTCCTTTCGCCCCCGCATGTGCCCGTCACCTGGCCGCCAGCACTCAGTCTTCAGTGCATCTCTAGTAGTGTATCCAGAACCTCTCTAATCAATACCATACATCCGCCTCTCGCTCCGATCGTATGAGTCATCCTCACCAGTGCGAATACAAATCAGCGATTCAATCATTGTGCAATCGTGCTTGAAAGTTATCCCCACGGTGAGGCGTCGGCGGGCTTCGGCGTGGCACTAGAGCATTTATATATTGTACCTACCTGACTCTTCTGAATCTCCCCCCACAAGCCCCTCAGTTGTCCAGACAGCCAACTTCCAAGTCATGCCGAACACGATCAAAGCGTCGGTGGTGCAGGCAGCTACTGCCGCCTACTCCCTCCCTGATACGCTGGACAAGCTCGAGAGATTAACCCGATTGGCCAAGGAACGGGATGGTGCTCAGCTCGTAGTCTTCCCGGAAGCGTTGTCAGTGACGTTGTATGTTTTTGTTGTTCGACATACTGATCTCAATACCCTATCACCTTATGTCATAGCATCGGGGGCTATCCGAAGATGTCAACGTTCGGCCTCGTCGTGGGTGCACGATCGTCCGAAGGACGCGACGAGTTCGTTCGATACGCCAAAGCGGCTATCGAGGTCCCTGGGCCCGCTATCACGCGGGTCGAACAGATCGCCAAGGAGAATGACGTCTTCCTCGTCGTGGGCGTGATCGAGCGCGACAATGGCACACTTTACTGTACAGCGGTCTTCGTGGACCCGAAGGAGGGATATCTAGCCAAGCATCGGAAACTCGTTCCGACCGCCATGGAGCGCACCATTTGGGGACAGGGCGACGCAACTACGCTGCCAGTACTCACAAAAACCTTCGAGAGCTCGTCTGGCCAGGGCCCACCAGTTGAAGCGAAGGTGTCTGCTACCATTTGCTGGTAGGCGTGTCCTCTTCGCCGTTGTGTGGTCTTTAACTTACGATAACATCTCTAGGGAAAACTACATGCCCCTTCGTGAGCCTCCACCAATTATTTCGATGTGGAATCTATGTTGACCACAGTGGCACGGGCACAGTGCGAACTTGGTACTACATGCAGGGCACCCAGATCTATTGTGCACCGACCGTCGATGCGCGACCCCAATGGCAGAACACCATGGCACACATCGCACTCGAAGGCCGGTGCTTCGTCCTCTCTGCGTGCCAGTTCGCGCAGGAGAAGGACTTCCCCGCTGACCACGCCGTTGTGGACGCCACTGCGCGCAACCCGGAGAACGTGATGATCGCGGGAGGTAGCGTCATCATCAGCCCGCTCGGAGAGGTGCTTGCTGGCCCGCTCCGCGACGCGGAGGGCGTGCTCACCGCTGAGCTGGACCTCGATGACATATACCGTGGAAAGTTCGATCTGGACACAGTCGGGCACTATGCAAGGAACGATGGTGAGTGCGGGTGGCTTGGTGGTCCTAGTGGTTGTTGCGTGGCGTGGCGCTAACCTTCGTCGTGCCACTCCGTTTGTAGTGTTTCGGCTGACGATGGTGGATCCAAACGTCACCCCAAGTACCCAGTGAAATCGACTAGATTACTCATGCATCGAAGGATTGTAAGGAACGGACGTGTATTCTAGGAGTCGGTACCCTAGGAGGGGAGGAAGTCGCCGTTGACAATGAGTAGGCCAGTGCCTCTTCCCAAGGGATATCCACGCATGAGTGGCTGTGGTATTGCTTTTGTGTGGTCTGTACACATCCTGCCAGTGTTGGCAGAAAGGGGGGGTTGAGCACGTATATATAAACCGTTGGTGCGGAAAAGCAAAGCGATACAGACGACCCCTAAGCTAGCCTGTCCATTTCCCTCAAAGAGCCTCGTGGCGGGAAGGGACAGAACACGCGGTAAGTGTCCCGGTATAAAGGGAGTTTGACCCCCGTCGGACCCCCCCGTCTGACTCTCATTTCCCCCTTCCCTGTAGATTTGTTACTCTTCCTTCGTGTTCGTTACCTGTTGACGGTATGGCCAAGTCTCCCGCCTCCTGGCAGTCTTCATTGTCTCGGGCTACCGGTCTAGGGCTTCTCTCGTGTAGTTCTCCCACCAGAAGCACCAGCGCCTCTATGCCTAGCGGACAACGAAGATACGTACCCCACGGGCGGGGTATGCCTTCCTTTGAGACATGCCCAAAGGTACCTGAGACCACTGGAACGGTACAACCAGCTACCCAAGCATACGCCACTATAGAGGCTACTCAGGATGTGGACGAGGAGTTCACAAAGGAGAAGCGAGAGGCAATTGCGGTAAGTGTATTTCCCGTGGCATTGGGGGACTGAACTGATGGTGTGGTCACACGCAGAGGTGGCTTGCCAACGTCGAAGATGCGCTTGCCTGCTGCGCAAGCCGAATTGACGACGAGGATAGCTCCGACCCTCGCTTCCCTGAGCACTTCTCCTGCGACTGAGGACTGGAAATGATGTTGCTGGGAGTACACGTCTTCTGGTCGGGTATACGGAGGCCTTCCTAAGGTTGATTCCATGCCGCCCGTGCTTGTACAGGCGAGTAGCGGTTCTATTCGTGGTCCCGATGCGGCTAATCACGAACGGACGGCTGGGCAGACGCGATGAATGGGCATTGAATGTCCTCGAACCCCACACTCGTTATAGTGCTTACAGATTTCCTCGTTGTATTCTGCGTGTGCCGCGTGTATGGTAGCCCTGTTTAACCCTGGATGAGATATGCGACGGCTTGATTTGGCATGCCCTGGCCTTGTACGCGGAGATCAGCGCCGGTCGAAATCCGTGATTCGAGGCTTAGGGAAGAAGATAATTGACGAAGAGCGGACACGGGGGGCGTGTCGTCCGCTGTTCTCCTCCCGCAAAGACCCCGACGCTGCGCCTCCTGAGGAAACTGAGCGTCCCGGCGACTGGACGCTAGGCCAGATAGAGGTCTCGACTTCCCTCGTTCGCTGCTGCCGCGCGACTGAAGCGTGCCTCATCTGCGGTGGACTCATATGAGGCAGAAGGGCGCAGGCCGGAGCTAGTGACGATGTCGACCCACAGCCAGCAACCCATCATCCGCGGGACGTCGCCGCTGCACTGGGTGAGTACGCGCATATGAACATTGAGTTGGACGCGGCCACCGACGCGGATGTCGCGCAGATAGTCGTGCCCAAGCCGGAGGTAGTGTTGAGCGCCACAATATCAAGCAGCGCCAAACAAGAGTCGCGCTCGCAACCCGCTTCCGTTCTTCCCCCCGTTCCATTCCTCGCGGCCATCCAGGTAGCCCAGGACTCCCTTTCGTCCCCTTCGTCTCCCCGCTCGCGTTCCCCTTCACCCCCCGACCCCCCGCCAGACTTACTTCCCACCATGTCCGACTACGGCTCTACCAACGGCGACGCGTCCCTCTCTGCCAACAGGATGGACGGCTCCTCCCCCTCCTTCCAGCAGCCTGCCCAGGAGCAACATGGCCTCTCACCCATCATCCGGAAAAAGCTCATGGGCTTCGTCGGCTTCGCCAACCTGCCCAACCAGGTCCACAGGAAGAGCGTCCGCAAAGGGTTCCAGTTCACCGCTATGGTTGTCGGTACGTAGCAACAGCCAACATCCGCGCCCCGCGACTCACCGTCCCACAACAGGCGAGTCCGGCCTTGGAAAGTCGACCCTCATCAACACACTCTTCAACACCACGCTCTACCCGCCCAAGGTCCCTCTTCCCCCCAGCGCGGAGCGCCCCTCAACAGTCGCTATTGAGAGCATCAGTGCTGGTGAGTAGTTATCCTTCTAGCCGTCGCTAGTGTGTTTAGGCTAACAACGGCGTGTAGACATTGAGGAGAACGGTGTCCGCCTCCGCCTCACGGTCGTTGACACGCCTGGTTTTGGTGATTTCGTCAACAACGATGAGTGGTACGTGTCTTCCTGGAATGTGTATGATACGTGTCACAAATAGTCGTCGTCTTAGCTGGAAGCCCATTGTGGAGAACATCGAGGCGCGTTTCGACTCCTACTTGGAGCAGGAGAACAGGGTCAATAGGCAAAAAATTGTGGACAACCGTGTCCACGCCTGCCTGTACTTCATCCAGCCTACTGGTCACTCGTGAGTCTTCGATGTGCGATCAATATTGGGTCTAAATGTTGAAGACATACTATTTTCCGTCAGTTTGAAGCCCATTGACATTGAGTTCATGCGCCAGCTGCACACCAGAGTGAACTTGATCCCGATCATTGCGAAGGCAGATACCCTCACGGACGAGGAGATCGCCGAGTTCAAGGCCAGGGTATGTTTACTCTCCCTGTCGACAGCTCTCTAGGCTGCAACTTACCTATGACGTGTCAAAGGTATTGGCGGACATCGAGTATCACAAGATTCAGATCTTTGAGGCGCCAACCTACGAGAATGAGGACGAAGAGGCTGTCGCTGAGGCGAAGGAGATTGCTAGCAAGATTCCTTTTGCGGTCGTTGGGTCCGACAGGATCGTCAAGACCCCGGATGGCCGCGAAGTTCGCGGGCGTGCGTACCCATGGGGCGTCGTTGAGGTCGACAACGAGGATCACTGCGACTTCGTCAAGCTCCGTCAGATGCTCGTCCGTACCTACATGGAGGAGCTCAGGGAATTCACCAACGATGTTCTTTACGAGAACTGGCGGACGGAGAAACTCATTAGTATGGGTGTCATCCAAGATTCTACGGTCTTCAAGGAGATCAAGTACGTCATTTTTCCCATTGCCGTGCGAATGCGAAGGCTCATTGTGCTTCTAGCCCCGCTGTTCGTATCCAGGAGGAGCGCATCATGCACGAGGCCAAACTCGCTAAGATGGAGGCGGAGATGAAGATGGTCTTCCAGCAGAAGGTCCAGGAGAAGGAAGCTAAGCTCAAGCAGTCCGAGGAGGAGCTCTATGCTCGCCATCGTGAGATGAAGGAGGCTCTTGAGAAACAGCGCCTCGACCTCGAGGACAAGAAGCGACGGATCGAGAGTGGCCGTCCGCTCACCCCGGAGAAGGGTGTAAGTTTATGTCTTTCCTGTCTTTCCTGCCTTATATTAACACTCGTCTTTCCCTAGACCCGGAAGAAGAACTTCCTGCGCGGATAAGGGGTTCTTTTTGGCGTGTATCTCTTTCGTGTCTTTGGATTCGCTGCTTTGTCCCAACGGTGTTGCCCTACTTAGCTTCCTATATTCCGCTATCTCCTGCGTTTCGTTACCGTACATCTCCGGTTTCACTGATGTGTTTGTCTAATCCGCTCGATGTGTCTTTGGAACACTCGCCCACACTCCTTTACTGGATACCACCTTGTCTCATCAAACTGCCCGTAGTACGGTCCCGCCGCTCCCTAACACAAAATCTTTGGACTGTAGTGAGCTACATGCGTTTTTATGACATACCCTATTCTGCGAGATCGAATCATTCGGTGAGATTGTGATGGGTGCCCGGTGCATGAAATATCGGGTAGAATATAAAGATGGCTTTATCTTGATCAACATCGCCAAACATCGCTGTGGCGTCGATGAGTAGAGACTCGGATTGGAGCTTGGCCTTGAACTGCTCCTTCGACCTCGTACTCTACCATGGCCAATGTTCAGGCCGTACTCTCTGCACTCGAAGTATTCAGTCGCGCACCCGAAAAGGCGGCCCTAGAGCAGGCCAATTCCTGGCTCCAGGACTTTCAACATTCTGTAAATACCAGTTTCGCCATTCCGGACGACCGCGACATCTAACGCCCCACTTTCGATAATTGTCAGTCTGAAGCCTGGTCCACATGTAATGTCCTTCTCCTATCTCCGGATGCCCCCCTTGCGGCGAAGCTGTTCGCTGCACAAACATTTAGGACGAAGGTGTGTGTTACGGGATATTCGGTATGAGTGTCTCAACCAACAATGCGCACTGATCGCTGCTGTAGGTTACCTATGATCTCGCGGAAATGGGAGGGGATGACCTGGTTCGGTTGAGGGATACGCTTTTGACTGCGTTCGAGAAGTACCACACAGGCCCACGCACCATCCTTGTCCAGCTCTGTCTCGCTATTTCTGCGCTCGCGCTGCAAATGCCCGCATGGGAAGACCCTGTCAACACAATGCTTGAGACGTTCGGCAGGAACCCGGCGACGGTCCCCGCGCTGCTGCAGTTCTTGACGGTTTTACCCGAGGAGGTCACGACAAACACGAAGATACCCATTACGGTGCGCTCATTTGTCCTTCGCTCCCCCCATGGCTCTCAACAATGTCTGGTGGCGCGAATAGGATGATGAATACAAGGAGAGAGCGGCGCGGCTCCTTACCATGAATGCGCCCAAAGTGGCTGATCTATTGGCGATGTACCTGCAGGCACCTGGTGCGTTCGTTCTTCTCATATCACTGGTCCGTTGTGTTCAACGGCATGCGTTAGGTGCCACATTCACTGTGCAGACACAAGTTTTTAACGCCCTGAGCAGCTGGCTTGCTGCTGGAGAAATACCTGCGATGTCCCTCCTCAACTCGCCTCTGCTTCCATATGCTTTCCAGGCTCTCGCGTCGGACGACCTCTTCGATTCGGCCGTCACAGCGGTCTGTGACCTTATCCACGAGACACAAGAGGTTGATGAAAACATGCCTGTAATCGAGGTCATCGTTCCTTTCGTGATCGCTCTTCGTCCGAAGCTGGTGGATTTCAAGGACGACTCGGAAAAGATCAGGGGTTTTGCTCGCATCTTCGCCGAAGCAGGTGAGGCGTATCGGGGACTCCTCCTTCACCACCCGGAGACGTTCTTCCCCATCGTGGAGGCTATTGGGGAATGTTCGGCGTACCCAGACCTCGACATCGTGCCGATCACATTCAATTTCTGGATGAGGCTAGCCCAAAGCATTGGAAAGAAGTCCTCTGTTTCGCCTCTGTTCCTCGACGCGTACAAGGCTCTTATGGGAGTCATCATCCGCCACCTCCACTTCCCCGCGGATATTTCCACTCTTACGGGCCAAGAGGCGGAGAACTTCCGTTCCTTCCGCCATGTCATGGGTGATACTCTCAAGGATTGCTGCTGCGTTCTAGGCACGGAGCAGTGTCTTTCCGCTGCGTACGAGCTCATTACGAATGGCCTCGCTCGGGGACCGAATGTTTCGTGGCAGGAAATCGAGGCGCCACTGTTCGCGATGCGATCTATGGGGGCAGAGGTCGACTCGAACGACGACAAGGCCGTGCCGAAGATCATGGATCTTATCCCCTCCTTGCCCCCTCACCCTCGTGTCCGTTATGCGGCACTCCTCATCATCTCCCGCTATACCGAGTGGATCAACAAACATCCCGAATATATCCCCTACCAACTCCAGTACATCTCCGCTGGCTTCGAGGACAGCGACCAAGAGGTCAATGCGGCTGCCGGGCAGGCACTCAAGTATCTTTGCCAGGACTGTAGACGGGTGCGCCGACCTCCTCCTTCGAGTGCGACTTCACTGAGTCGCCCTGGTTCGCAGCATCTTGTCGAGTTCCTGCCACAGCTGCACTCCTTCCTGGCGTCCATGGGCTCCAAGCTCGCACAGGATGACAAGGTGCAGGTGTACGAGGCCATTGCGTACGTCATCTCGGCGATGCCGATGGAACAAGCTGCGCAGTCTCTTCGAACGTTCTCGTTGGACATCCTCGGACGCGTCCACGGACTAGCGGCGAAACCGACAGCAACGAAGGAAGAGCTGGTGTCTATTACTCGTACGTGACTATACGCTAAGTAATTGCCACCAGTCCTAACACTAGACATAGATGACCTAGAGAACCTAGAGGTCATGCTCGGAGTCGTACAATCTTTTGGCGATCAGCTCCCTACTGCTTGCCAAAACACTCACCAAGAAGCGTGGGCTGTCTTCGAGCCATTCATCTCGAAATACGGCTCCGAATATCCCATATGCGAGCGCACTACTCGCGTTCTCCGTGCTGGAGTAATATTCTTCGGCCCCGCTGTTCTTCCAATAGCTCCGTCTGTTCTGACGAAGATGGGTACTTCCTTCGAGACTACGGGTTTTTCAAGCTACCTGTGGTTGGCTGGCAAGCTCGTTGGTCGCTTTGGCGACGAAGAGAGCCCTGCATTGCGAGCTGCGTTCAAGGACGTGTACGAGAGAGCGTCGAACAAGATGGTCTCAATATTACAAGAGAAGTCTCCACAGATGATACCAGACGGTAAGTTGTCAGGCACCTTTCCTGCGGGTTTCTAGATCGCTGACCCGGGCTTGCTAGTCATGGAGGACTATCTGCAGATGCTGCTGCAGATGATCGAATTCACTCCAGACGTATTCTTCCCTTCGCCCGCTTTTGCCATCGCTTTCCGCGTGGCGATGGCGGGTCTTACGCTTGTTTATTCTGATATTGCATACGCAGCGATAGATCTCATCCGTAGCATTCTTGCACATGATTGTCTTGCGCCGTCCTCGCAGCCACCACCTCCCAAGTTCCCGATTTATGCAGCTGCCATCAGGCCAGTTGTCGAGAGTGAAGGGGCGACGCTGACCGGCTACCTGATGTCTGGCCTTGTCGGTGACTTCCCTGAGGAGTCTGTCCACATGGTGGTCACTATATTCCGGGTGCTAGCCTCGCTTTGGCCGACGCAACTACTCGCGTGGTTGCCCCCGGCGGTCCAGCAGCTTCCTCCCGCTGCGGCCCCGGATGCGGCCAAGGCGGCGTTCGTTGCGGACATAAACAAGTCAGTGACGTATCAACCACGCACAGTGTGATACTAATCCCAACTTATCTTCAGTTCGATCCAATCTGGCGAGGTGGACAAAGTGAAGTACGCGGTCATGGGGATCCACCGTGCGTCTCGGAAAGCGCGTGACCGCCGGCGTGTAGGACCGATGGACGGTTGAGGGGATTGTGCGCAGTTAGAAAACATGTACGAAGTGTACCTATACGCAGCTTGAGTGCAACTCTGTATTGCTATTCAGTCTACGGTCGACACGCGGAAGGACCCGGGAAGGCGACTGATCTTTGGGCCCGGTAACCGGTGCTCCTTGGTCTGGCACGTGGTTGGCTGCCTATAAGAGGCAATTCTGATTAAACGCCGACTGTGCAGGTCTACGTGAGCTTGCGCGAGAAAGCCAGCTCAACTCTCTTCATTCACTACCCCCATGTTTCGTCGTGCTGGACAGTCGTTCTCGTCTGCTGGTAAGCCCTACAGACTACATCCCCGCCTCTGTCAGCTCGCGCTGACCCCGCGTTAACCAGCTGGGCGCCGGGCGTTCTCCCAGTCGGCTACCCGTCGCAACTACGACGCGACCATCCGAAACCTCCTCATCAACAAGGACACCAAAGTTCTGTGCCAGGGTCTCACCGGGAAGACAGTGCGCTCCATCCTTTCATACACACTATCCCTCGCTCAATCCTTTGCCACCAGGGTACTTTCCATGTGAAGGAGGCGCTCGAGTACGGCACTCGCATGGTCGGCGGTGTCTCCCCCAAGAAAGCTGGGCAAACACACCTTGGTCTCCCCATCTTCGGCTCCGTAAAAGAGGTGCGTACTCACTATAACAGTCTCCCATGCATGTATTGACCGCGACCAGGCCGTACGGGAAGTTCAACCTGACGCGACTGTCCTCTACGTCCCCCCGCCCACCGCCGCCGACGCCATCATCGAGGCCATTGAAAACGAGATTGGCCTTATCGTCTGCATCACTGAGGGTATCCCCCAGCTAGACGAAGTCAGGGTGAGTACCGTGACCAAAAGTGTCCTCCGCTTCGCACCCGTTCAAATTCCGTTCTCCCGCTCCCGTTCCGCTGCAGGTCATGAACGCGCTCAAGAGCCAGTCGAAGTCGCGTCTCGTGGGCCCTAACTGCCCCGGCATCATCAACCCCGAAGGGTGCAAGATGGGCATTCAGCCCGGTGCCATCCACACGCCCGGTCGCATCGGTTCGTCTGACCCGCTGGCCCAATCATAGGTGTCATGATTGACGGCCCCGCAGGTATCGTGTCGCGCTCGGGTACGCTCACCTATGAGGCCGTCGCGCAGACGACTGGCGTTGGACTCGGCCAATCGCTCGTTGTCGGCATTGGCGGTGACCCTTTCCCCGGCACGAAGCACATTGACGTCGTAAAACTGTTCCTCGAGGATCCTAGAACCGAGGGTAAGCATAGCGACACCCCGGAGTGTATAGCTGCTAATGTATCTCATTCATGTAGGCATTGTGCTCATTGGTGAGATTGGTGGTGGCATGGAGGAGGAGGCTGCGGAGTACCTCGAGAAGTACAACAAGACGCGTCCCAACCCCAAGCCTGTTGTCGGTTTCATCGCCGGTCGCACTGCTCCCCCAGGGCGTCGTATGGGTCACGCTGGTGCCATCATCTCTGGCGGCAAAGGTAATGCCCTTCTTACTGTGTTATATCCGACAGTTGTTAAAGCGTTTCACTACTACAGGTGCGGCGTCGGATAAGGTTGCTGCTCTCGAGAAGGCGGGTGTCTTTGTCACGGACAGCCCCGCCAAGATCGGCACCACGATGCTCAAGGTACGGACTTTGTCCCACAGTGCGAACTCGATACTTACTTTATCCCCAGGCCATGCAAGACGCCGGTCTTGCTTAGAGCGGAGGGGAGGAAAGTTGTCGTTGGCCCTCCTATTTGCTTACATAATAGACTTAGGATATGGGCATTGTAACTTGGGGACTGCTATACGCACGCTGTTGTCCGTGTACCATACCACTATGTCCGCCATCTATAATCCATCTCCTTCCTTCCAAGAGGCTGCTGCGTACCTCTCTTCCGCTTCCGCACTAGGTTCCGTCTCAAATGCGATCAAACTCGAGGTTCTATTCCCCCCCTTCCGCACCCAAGCCGAATTCCTGACCTCGCCCGTCCGCACTTCCGCCGCTTGTGCGCAGGACAGTTGTACGCGATCTTCAAGTACTTGACAGTGTCACCGACGCCGAACACGCCGAAACCGTCCCTGTTCGATTTCACGGGAAAGGCCAAGTGGGACGCGTGGAAATCTGCGGGCGAGACGTACAAGGACCGAGCTGCGGACGCGGAAGTGCGGTACTTGGAGATCGCAAGTAGTCTCGGGTGGACGGAAGGCCGTCAACCTGAAGCGAAGTCATCTAGTGGGGGAAGTGGATCTAAAGCGGAGGAGGAAGGAGACGGAGACGAGGATGACATCTGGGACAAGGACGAAGACACGGAGGCGCGAAAATCGAGAGGCGAGGAGGCCTCCATGGGTCACATAACGAGCACAATGGTGGTGACGGATGAGGGGAGCTCGAGTGCTCTCACTAATTTCGCCATTGCTGGAGACGTCGAGGGGCTAGCGGAATACTTGCAGGAGCATTCGGAGACAGACATAAACGCAGTGGACGAAAATGTAGGTGACTCTCGTGCCCACAGATTGACCTCGTCTTGAAGAGAATCCCAGGGGTACACGCCGTTACACCTGGCTGCAGACCGCGGACACTTTGAGATGGTGAAGGCATTATTAGAGCGCGGGGCAGATGCAATGATAAAGGTACCCATAAGATCTTCCGTCCACGAGTTCACCCTAACGCATGTCTCGACTCAGGACGAAGACGAGTACACGGCGAAGGAGCTGGCAGAAATCGCAGGGCATAATGAGATTGTAAGCCTATTGACCAAACAACAAAATGCGTCATCGTAGAGCTCTGCTGCGCTCGACCCAGCCCTCTGCTCTTGCCACCATGTCTCCTCCCAGTCCGCGGCGTAGCCATGGAGTGCCAATGTATGTAACACGACCCGGTCGGAGGGTAGAGACGATTAATGTCGAGGGCGCTCTCGTATTATGTACTGTACTGTCGCCGTAATATATGGGTCTCCTGGCGGCGGCGCGGACTACGATGAGGGTTGCGCGGAAGCCGTCTGCGCAGTAGCAGCTGGCGGAGAGGTGACGGTCGGTGCGCGCGGTTGTGGTGTAGCTGGGATGCCAGCCTAGGTTACGGCTCCGTTGTGAGCACTCAAGTAAGGAGTGATCCACCACACTTGGACACTCACCATCTCCAGTAGCTTGGTGACTGTTTTGCTAGGCGTAGCACCGACATCTATCCAATGCCGCAGCCGCTGTACGCTCCATTCGACAGTTTTGGTCGTCTCGCCAGGCTTGAGGCGAGGATTGTAGACTCCGAGGAGCTCGATGGGTTTGACGTTTCGCCGGTTGCGCTGGTTGACGGCGACAATGTGGAAGATGCGGTTATTGCGCACTCCGTGCATGGCCATTCGCAGGCGTACAGCCATGATGAGAGGCAGGAAACAACAGAGGGGGGTGGAGGTCGGAGACGGCACTTGGAGGCGCAACAGCAAACGGTGTCGGGTGTCGCATCACGGTCATGTGAGCAAGCGCCCGAGGCAGAAACTCCGGAATTGTCGGGCCCACGGAGCCGTTCACCTTGGGAGACGAAAAAGGGAACCGTCCAGTGCTCAGTAGGTTGTCCCCAACCAACACGACGACAACATGGCGTCTCAAATCCTCCCGCTCGGTGCGTTCGTGGTTGTCTTCTATAGACCTATTGTCTGACTCTTTCCTCCTCAGAGTTGATCGATAGATGCATTGGGTCGCGCATCTGGGTCATCATGAAGAACGACAGGGAATTCACTGGCACGCTCCTCGGGTTCGATGACTTCGTCAGTGAGTGATTTTGCCCTTGATATTTTGTTTCTCTCAGTAAAACTAACACACAATGGTAGATATGGTGCTCGAGGATGTAACAGAGTAGTAAGTCAACATTTGCGCGCTTACGTGGCCTCTAGTAAAACAACATACCCTAACTCATGTCACCTCACAGTGAGACAAACGCTCAAGGGCGCAAGAAGACGAAGCTAAACCAAACACTGCTTAACGGGAACAATATCTGCATGGTATCTATCCTCGTCACTTTAAAATTGTGATCGCTTAAAGGTCCTTTTTTGCCCAATTGTAGCTTATTCCCGGTAGCTCTGGACCGGAGGACGCGTAGTCTTACTCGAAGAGTGTGCGTGTGACCCACCACAGAACGCATCCCCGAAAGCCGCAAACTTGTGTTTCAATATTGTTGTATTTGCATGCTTTGATTCGGTACAGCACAATCGTACTCGCTTTTTTCGCGTCACCCCGTGGGCACCTATCCAAGGTCTCCACCTGTGAAAGCCAGTATTCCCTGGATGTCCTGGTAGGTGACCTTGATGTGATTCGCAACTATCAAAAGCGACTGACAACCATTCATACAAGGTTGTAGCCTATGACCTCGTAGCGTGCCTATCAATATTCATGAGGCTTCCACGGATGCGGAAGCTATCCAAGTGACTTCGAAGGTAACGACAGATCAGATAGTCACCATCGACATTCTACCAAATAAAAGGAATGATTCTACACGGCGTCTTTCGCTCAAAGGCCTCCCACTCTTCCCCGAACTCTTCCCGCAGCATGGCCTCCTCGTGCATGATCCTTCGGGGCACCCCCACCAAATACACCAGTATCCAGTATCCAGCGGCCGCCAACATAGTTGCCTTGACTGGGGCCGCCCACCCTGGAGCCTGCGGCATTTGCGCGAAGTACGAACCCGAGGTTGCAAGCAACGCTAGTGCACTGCCCACTTTGGGCATGGCTGCGCCTGTGTAGCTCGGGTGGCGGACCACTGCATATGGTCCTGATGTGACGAGCCGGTGACCCTTCTTGATGGAGAGCTGCCCAGTGAAATGCTCGCCCAGGATGCGTCTTGTTTGGAGGCGGAAAGCCGCGCCCGCAAAAGTGAGTGCGCTCCCCGCGAGGAAGGCCGGCGTCATGCGAAGCGACAAGGTCTGCCCTCCCGGTGCAAAAATAGACAGGATGGCGTCCGCGATGGTGGACCCTGGGAAGGTCTGCGCGAGGATAACCGCCGACTCTACAAGAGCCAGCGCACAGTATGCACCCTTGAGATAGTGCAGTCAGTTCACATCATTACTTCAGGCCGTATGCGCGTACGTACCATAGTGGACCTCGTAAACACATACTGAATCGTAAGGGTGTGTGCAATAAAATCTGGCTTTGCGACTTTGAGCTCTTGAGGCACATGGGCAGCCTTTGGGGGTGCCCCAGTGGCTGCATATCCTAGTATAGTAGTGGATAGCAGTATAGGCACTTTGAGCAAGGGGGTGTAAAGTGTTGAGGTAAGAAGGATCATCTTGGCCCGGCTGCCAACAGATTTCTGCTCGCGCGCATTCATATACCCCAGGACAAGGCCTGGACATGAGTCACCGGAACGCTATTTATCGACGTATGGAAGAGCACATGCCTGTCTTCCGCGCCAGGGCGGACCGCCTTGTGTCGTGAACGTGGCAAATTTGGGAAATTGTGTAACATAGGGAAGTACTAAACAGTCGCCCTGAGGTAAACTCATGAGCGAAGCTTGCCTCATGGCTCACGCGATCTTGCGCGTTCTCTCCGGTAATGTTTCAGCGGACGGCGTGTAGACGTAGTTGAACAGTTAGGCCTTCATCACACGTCAGGTGGTGGGCAAGAACATCATGTATGATCACAATTTAAGGGAATGTTCCACCTTCTCAGAGATGGAGTCATATCAGAGAAGTTGAATCTGGAAGCCGAAACACCTTCGAGATGACATTCACTACTTGATTCCCTGCGAGTAATCCCTATTCAATGCCGAGCACGCTATACATGGGAAACATGGCCTCGGCGCTAATTACCACTACAGATGGCCTGTGCATACAGCCACCAGCAACCCGTAACATTCTAGAACATGATACATACTTTCGTCGTCGTCAGGAAGATATACACGTAGAGGTTCGTGACTATGAAACAGCGGACGGGGGCTGCAGCACCCAGAGATAGAGAAGACTCCTATCCTGATGACTGCGGTAGACGCGTCGCGATTGATATTCTGTATGGTGCTGCAAGACTACACGATGCGGAAAGGGAGGAAAAGGATGAAGAAAGGATGGCCGGTGATCACGACAAGAACTACACAACAATACATCCTTCACTGCCCGAAGCTGAAGCCACCAGGCGGGGGAGCAGCACCCTCAGGGTTGAACTATTACGCAGGAGTGAGAAATAGAGCGCATATATTGGAATGATGGTACGCACCTGGAATGCGCCGCCCGCCGAGTCGACGGGAGCACTCTCGTCGTCGTCGGGGAAGTATTTGTCCATGATATTGAACGCCTTCTTGTAGATTTCAAGGTTGTCGTGTTGCTGGAGGTTGTGGATCGTGTGCATTCCACCAGCCTCCTCGACGAAGTTCGCATACTGGTTTTGTGCGCCGGGGCCCTGGGCAGCCTTGTCCATCTCTCCGACCTTGAGAATGTTGTCCAAACCATCGAGCGCAACCTGGATGATCTTGTTGTCCATCATTTCGAGAAGGTTGCAAAGTGGCTTGATGCAGCCCTGCGACACGAGATAACGAATCTGGGAAGGCTCCTGAAGGCCACCAGAGGTAGCGTTCGAGATCGCCCAGCATGCCTCCTTCTTGGTCTTGAAGTCGGCATTCTGAAGGATGTTGATAAGAGGTGGGATGATGTTTGCGTCAATCACGGCCTGAATTTGCTGCGGCGAACCCGCAGTGACATTCGAGATCGTCCAGCATGCCTCCTTCCGAATGCCGTCCTTGGGCGACGAAAGAAGAGAGAGCAAGGCAGGGAGAGCACCGGAGGTGATGACGACCTGCGTTTGGAGATCATCGCCAGTGACGATATTGCCAACGGAGCGGAGGGCGGGGGTTTGGACAGATGTTGAAGGATGCATGAGGAGGTCCACGAGACGTCTACAGACTCCGGACTCGATGACAGCCTGAATCTTATCGTTCGAACCGTCGGAGAGGTAGGAGATCGCCCAGCAAGCGTCGATGAGGATCTCATCGTCGAGAGAGTAGATCAGTTTAGTGAGCACGGGCAACGCAGGCGAGATCTAGACAATGAAACATTAGGACAGGACACAGAAGAGACGTCGAAGAACGTACCAAATCCCAATCAGGTTGAGGCGACTTGCCCCGGCAGAAGTTGCTCAGCGTCCAGGTTGCATTGCGAAGCATACTGAGCTTGTTGTTCTCGCTCAAGAGGTTGAGAAGGGGCCGGAGTGCGCCTTGCTGCAGCACGTAATCGCGGCAGTTGGGGCTATCTCCTGCAATGTTGCCCAGAGCCCACACGGCCTGCTCGCGCACATCCGGAACGGGTGAAGACAAAAGTTTGATGAACTCAGGAACTGCTTGCGCTCTGATCACAACTTGGGTATGGTCGGCCGTCCCGGAAGCAATGTTGGTCAGAGCCCATGCTGCCTCGAACTGAAGGTGGAAAGTGGTCAGTCGGACCGGATACACGCGTAGATGTCAGCAAACGCGTACCTGCAGAAGAGGGTTGTCGCCACGCAGGAATTCAACGAAGCGGGGGACCACACTGCACTCAATGACGCGTTCGATGGGAGGGTTCTTTTCTTTTGAGAGCAGTTTCCGGAACTTCGTCGTCGCGTCGAGTTGACGATCGGCGTCATCGGAGAACACGCCTGCAATCATGTCCTCTGCAAGCTGTAGAAACGGTAAGTACATGCAACATGATGAGCATGAGTCTGATAAGACGTACTGGGGACTCCCAACTACCTACGCCACTCTCATCGTCAGAATCGGGGCCCGCGCTGGGGAGGAAGTTGCGCCTCTTGGAAATGTTCTCCTCCCTCTTTTGTCGCCTAATCTCGACCTGCTGATCCTCGCGGCGGCGGCGGAGCTCGTCCTGCTTCAAGCCGCTCTTGCTCTTATAGTCTATAGAATCGCGAGGGTTAGTGACTGAGATCGCAGAGCGTATCCTAGCAAGGACGCGTCGACAGTGGCGGGGACACGCACCATTCTTGCGGTTGGCAGAACGGGATTCCATGATGGTGGATGTTAGAGGTCAAGATGGTCTGTGGCCGGAAGGAGGACCTCGACGCGCAGAGACAATCCAAATCCAGTGAAAGATCGTGACACGGCGTGGTCGGTCACAGTCACGCGCCTTTTGACTCGAATTGCCGCGAACACTCTTTTGTTTTGGCTACCAAAGCGACGCACAACTATCGTACATTGTCGTCCAGACAAAACATACAATACGAAAGCTTTCTCCCCCAACCCTCTACCCCATCACGCGCAACGGATGCCCGTCGAGAAACGCGGCGATGTTCTCGACCGTGTCACCCCAGAAGACCTGCTCCAGTCACGGCGCCATGATCAGCAATTTGTCTCATCTGATAAACGGCTACAAGCCAGTCGAATTCATCATCTACCCGAAAGATCAAGACGTACCTCGTAATTAGAGTCGCTCACATATCCCGTGTGCGGGCTCAGCGTCACGTTGTCCAGCTTGCGCAGGACATGGTCCAGCGGAAGCGGCTCTTCATCGAAGACGTCCAGTCCCGCCCCCGCAATCCGCCTCTCCTTCAACGCATCGATCAGAGCAGGCTCGTCCACGAGGGGTCCGCGAGACGTGTTGATGAGGAACGCGGTCGGCTTCATAAGGGCTATATCGGCCGCGGAGATCATCCGGTACGTTTTCTCGGACAAAACCATATGCACCGACACGACGTCACTGCGCTTGAACAGCTCCTCCTTTGTGGCGACATACCCCACTCCAGCCTCCGCTGCGCGCTCCGGGGTTAGGTTCGGCGACCACGCAATCACCTCCATGTTAAACGCCTTTGCGATCTGTTTATGGTCATGTGGTCAGGGATATCCGGAATACGGATAACTGATAGGGACACAGACGACCGCTACGCACCCTGCCCGTCGCAGCACCAAGCCTGCCTGCCCCCACCAACCCAAGGACCCGCCCAGAAAGCCCCATAGGGATCGTCGCCTGCCACGGGACCGCGCTCGCCTTGACGCGCGCGTCTTCGACCGTGATGTAGCGAACCGTAGCGAGAAGGAGGGCCCATATGTGTTCGAGCGTCGAGTTGCCTTTGCCAAGGGTTCCAGAGACGATGACGTCTTTGGACTTCGCGTAAGCGACGTCGATACCCCGATTGTACGGCCCTGTCGTGGCGATGAAGCGCAAGTTGGGAAGCCTATCCAGCAGAGATGCGTTGAATTTCGTGCGCTCTCTCATGGCGCAAATGATCGTGTAGGGTTCCAGCCTCTTGGCAAGGACATCTTCGTCGGCAGTTGTGTCCGGGAAGGAGTCTATGAGAAGGCGATCTTGTATGCTCGACCAGTCTGCGAATTTGAACGCTACATTTTGATAATCATCGAGGATGGCAACGCGAACGCGCTCGGAGGACATGTCTGCTACTGAGTGCCCTGTGTGAGGGTACGGGATCAAGAGAGGCGAACGGGATCAGGTTGCGGATTACTCATGTAGTGAACTGAACGAGCTATTCTCAGGACGGGCCGACAAATTCCGTCACGGGTGCATGAAGAGTGATGTCAATGGCAAAGCTTATGGCGACTTGCGATCTCACACACGGTTTGACGAGAACATGAGAAAATAGCACACATTGAGACGAGAAGAAGTTGGAAGTGAATTGGATAAGTCCGAGGTATGTAATACACGACATTGCCATCTACGTATCATTATCGAAGGGGTACTGTTCCAGACCATATCAGCAACACAGTCAAGCATGTACGCAGTCAAGTTACATACCTCAAACGACTCAGGTGGATCCGCCTCGGGCGCATTCTCGTCAAGAGCAATATGACGCCCCGGCGTCGTGGGCGGGGGGTTTTGCGGTACTGCGCCTCCCGGCGCGGGCTGTGCGGCCGGCTGAGTCTCAAACTCGATGTACTCACCCTCCTCGTCAGGGCGTGTGTCGGCCATGATAAGAATTCCGCCACCGCCTGCATACCGTTCCGTTGCAAGTGCAACAGATGCGGGAGTCTTGAGAGCCTTGGCTGAAGGACTTGGGCGTGTTGACACCACGCGGACTGGCTGGTAACGGCTCTCAGACGAGAAGCTGACGTAGGCGAGTTGCGCAGGGGTGACGCGAGAGAAGTTGGAAAGCTTTTCTGACGCGGGCTCGGACTTGCGTGGTCTCGGGGTACCCTCAGCAAGAGAGATGGGAGAGACGTCGCCATGGCGGGATGTTGACGCGTCGACGCCCTTCATCTCAACGTCGCCATCTTTCTTCTCGTCCTTCAAATAGGGTCAGTTTCGTCTCAATCAGTTCCCTGCGCCTTGCTTACCGCTGGCACGGCCTCTCCTTGCTCAGCAGCCTTCCTCTTCTCACGGGCCTTGGCCTTCGCCGTTGTTGACAAAACCGCGGTAGCAACCTTGGTGACGGCTTCCTTCTTGGGTGGCTTCGTCGAGGACGGGTATGCAAACAGACTCGGCTTCGCATTTGAGGCGAAGTCGAACTTAGGAGCCTGGAACAGCCGGTTAGTCCTGTCGGGGTAAACGCGGATCACCGGACATACCTTAAGGTTCTCGTCCAGGCCGATAATACCGGTGGGCTCGAATGCCAGGCATGCACAGTGGGCAAGGGGGTACCAGTACCAGAACTGACAGAATAGTACCATGCCAACGATTGCTGAGGTGTTGCGGCTCCCAGCACGGCTCTGCAGGCTGATGGTAACGTTGCGACCTCCGGCGTCGATAAGACCTTGACCGAGAGCTGCGCCAAAACGGGCCATGGGGTCGTCGTGTTTGTCGGAGACGATCTTCGCATACAGCGCGCGAGTAGATGCGAGTGACGGTGACGAAGCTTCAGACTGCTCTACCAAGATCATGCCGAGAGAGATGAGGGCACCTTGGCGAACGAAGTCGACGCTGTCACGCGTCATGGGCTCAAGGATATCAACAGCATCCTATGAAGAGGCGTCAGAGACTAGAGCATCGCTTTGAGAGGATACAAAGATACATACTTGGAGGCCCGTTCCCGCACAGGCGATACCGAGGGCAAGCGTAGCTCCACAGCGGACGTGGGGGTTATAGCTCTCCGAAAGCAGCTGGACAATCCTGGGAACCTGGGCAGGGTTCTTGAAGAGCAGGAAAGCAAGACTGGTGACCGCCGCCCGACGGACGTCGTCTGAAGTATCCGAAACAGCGACGTGCAGCAGTTGACGGATTGCAGAGTTGTTAGATGTCCCTGCGTACGCCAGGGCGAGTGTGTAGACACCGCCGTAGCGCAGGATAGGATCCTATGTCTCATCTGTCAGTGAGCAGGTCGACTGCTTGATTAGAATGCACACACCTTCTCCTCCATGAGCAACTTGACCATCTCATCCGCTTCTTCTTGACGGCCGTAGAAGATTAGCGCGAGACCGATGGCAAGCCCACGGATGATCTTCTCGTGTTGGGTCTCCCGAGCGTATTGGAGCATCTCCTCTGCGCTCGTTGCGTCTGCAGTGCCTAGCATGATGAGACCCATCGCATAACCGGCCGCCTCGCCCGCAATCGCGGAGTCAGAGAAGAGCGATTGCTTCAAGTCGTCGTACGCCTCGCCGCTCTTGCCACCCATGCCCGCCACACCGAGACCCAAAGCTGCACCGTGCTGAACAGGTTCGCTGCCAGAGCTCTTCAAGAGGTTGCGCAGATAGTTCTCCACATCCTGCCCGCTTCCGCACCCTGCGTTGACGAGACCGAGCGCATACAGTGCACCGCCCTCGGAGTACGCAGAGCTGCCTGTGCTAGTCTCTGCACCCGGTGCTGGGAGGTAGGGTCCAAGGATGTGCATGCTCTCCTGGAAGTGCCCCTTGTGGATAACGCCGATAGCGGCGGCCGCGGAGAACTTCGACCAGTTGTTCGCGAGCCCGAGCCACTCGAGATTGTCGCGCAAGAAAACATCGGAGGTTGTGCCGGCGTGCATGAATGCGTTCTGAAGCGTGAGGGCAGTGTGGTAGATCGAAGAGCGGGGTTCCAGTGCATCCTTCGTGTTCTTGAGGATCAACATGTCGACCTTGTTGTTTCGCTTCAAAAACTCCAGGTACAGTTTAATTGACTCTTGACCAAGCAGAATCTTGCGAAGTTGATCGTAGATTGGCTTCGTCTCCTGCTCAAGTTGTGAGACGCAATCCCAGCTGACGATGAATGCTTGCCTTACCTCATTGCCTTCAGGGAGATCTCGCCTTACTGCTTCGAGGAAATCCTGACCACCACCCTCCACAAGGTCGAACGCGAATTGGTACGCCAACAGCTTTTGACGGGGGACAAGTGAGTTCAAGAAGTTGATGGTCATTTCGGGAGAGTTGAGGGTGACGAGGATACGCGTGAGCGCGTATACGTGCGCCGACTTCGCGTCTCCAGCGGGAGCGGGGAATAGTGGGAAGAGGAATTTGAGGACCTGGTCACGGAATACCAGGGGGAATGCGGTGTCGAGGACGGCTTCCATGGCGTAGGTTAGCAGGGTGGTATCGCGCGTTTGCTCGTAGATAGATTTGATGATATCCAGCCTCCTCGATTCGAGAGCAATACCGATGGCCTAGTGGCACAAGAAGTTCAGACAGTGTAGTTGTACAGGAACCTCGAGAATACATACCTGCCTGTACTCCCCATCCTCTATGCATTTATGGAAGATGCCCTCAATGATGCCTTGCAACCTGGGGTCGATCTTGCTCTCCGCTTGTTCTGAAGTCCGGCTCTGGATGTATCGGTCGATGGCCTTGGCTACAAAGGTTCGTTAAGATGGGTAAACAGGCGCCACGCAGAGGTTTACTCACAGACGACAGTCTCGACGTACTCCTCGGCACCAGGGTTACGGCTGTCGGCTACGAACGCGCCCCCCGCACCGAGGGCGAAGGAAAGTGCCTCGTCGTATTCGCCGAGGTAGTAGTACACCTTGCTTGCAAGCAAGGCTGCAGAGTCGTGGGCCTCTTGGGGAAGACCCTCTCCCTCATAGAGTGATTCACTAGCGGGGCGGCGCGTGAGCGAGATGGTGGTGAGCGGGCATGACGACATACATAAGCGCAATGTGCTCCGAGATCTCAGCCCAGAACTGAGGGACAAGTTGGTTGAGTGCCTTCAGCGCGTACTGCTTGAGCAGCGGCTCCGGATCAGAGAGCAGGGCGAGCACGCCGGCAGCGGATGATTGGGAGGGGACACCCATGGTCGAGGACGGAGAAAGCGAGAGAGAGCGTACGTCCGTCCGCTGAGCCTGACGCGTCTCGTCCTTGCAGCGCTCTCTGGGACGCGTCAGCGGACGCACGCGAGCGCTTCATCAACTGCGCGCCTATCTTGTTACCCAAAGCGCTAGTGTGCTGACATAATCCCGCGCCGCGTCCGTTCCCGAGTCCTGCCTCGCCTGGCCCCGCTGCCAAAAGTCGCGACCAGGTCGTTCTCTTCCGCTTTCATCCTATCCATCACCACTCCCTCCCCCCACCATGTCCTTCGTCGTCCGCCGCGCTGCACTGCGTGCAGTCCCCCGTGCCCGTGGCTACGCCTCCGCCGCTGGCGGATCGTACCGCGAGCAGCAGGAGGCCATGATTGCTCACGCTGCTGGTGCGCCTATTTTGTTCCGGGACGTCACGAGCAGTCCATAACACCACATCCCTTCGCCCTGCAGAGACGACCGAGCTCTGGCGCAAGATTAGGTGCGTCGTTTGTCTCTCATGAGATAATAAGGAATGTTTTGGCTGATGGGGAGAAACAGCTACTTCGTTTGCATGCCCGCTAGTCAGTAGCGCCTCTCCTAATGTCTCCTCGCCGTCTCGTTCTGACAATACCCTAGTTGCCGCTTGCGTCCTCTGGGTCCGCAACGTTGAGGCTGAGCACGAGGCTCACCAGCACCACATCATGGAAGAGAACGGTGGCAAGCTCCCTGAGCCCCCTGCGTACGAGTACCTCAACAGGCGCGGTGAGTTGTTATGCGCGTGTTGTCACTGGCCCTCGCACTGACTCGCGTATCTAGCTGGTGGCCCCTTCCCTTGGGGCATGAACACTCTGTTCTTCAACCCCAAGGTGCGTATCATCGTTTCGCACAAGCCTGTGCAACCTAACACTTTCATCAGGTCAACAAGGACATGTCCATTAACGCCGACGAGTAGACTACCTTCGTTGTATTACCGTCATCCAATATTAGCGGCGTATTCTCTTCATTTGCGTTTGTTCATGATATGTAATCACTCAACAAAGGAATTCAAGGAGTTCGAAAGCGTCCTCAATTAGCAACACTAAGTTGATGACTACATTGAGTAACAGTACATTTTAGCGACTTCTGACCTATATAGATATTCCGAGTATCCAAGAGTGTGATGGGATAGTGATGTCAAGCCTAAGGGCTGGTCCCCCGGCGACTAAAGCCAAGAAAAACATTGGGAGTAACAAAGAAGAGTAGGTATCCACGAAGGTTCAAGACGGCCTCCGCATCAGAGTGCAACCCAGGCACCGAGGAACATGCTCGCAAGCACCGTCAGCATACCGCCGAACAACGGTGCGGAGGGCGACCACGCCTGAAGGCCGAGGGCGGCGTTCTGGGTCTGGGTGCTCGTCGCGGTGGCAATGTCGCTCGTGATGACGTTGTAGACCGAGCCAGCGAATGTCGTCAGTTCGCCGGCTCCGCTCGCGGCCAGGGTGATGGCGGAGCCACCTGCAGCGGTGACAATAGTTGCGGCCTCGCCGCCGATGGCTGTGAAGACGTTTTGGTGAGCCTTTAGATTGTGCGGATATAGAAATGCGACTGACAAGTAACAACAGTTCCAACGGCACCGGCAGCTGACGTCACGTCGGTGAAGATAGAGCCCGCTACATTCACGATGAGAATTTGTCCATGGACACGCCGTGACGATGGAAGCTCACCTGCAGATGTGCCCTCGTTGATAACGGAGCCGGCATCAGAGGTGAGGGAGTTGATGATGCCACCGACTACGACAGAACATGTTAGAACCGCTATAGGAAAGACCAAGTAACACCTTCACCATCAATGCGCTTCTTGTTCTCGACAACGGCCGCATTGGCGGTGAGGAGGGCGAAGGCGGCGAAGAGGTAGAAAGCGAAGGCGACGGACTTGGTGAACATGACGACTAGCTGAAGGGAAGAAGAAAACGAAGAGGGAGATGGGAACGAAGAGGGGGAGCGAATGCGAAGAGGGGCCTGTTTGTGAGGGGCATGTCGAGTTGTGAGGGAATTTATATAGGCGATGGGAGGGCGTATGATGCCCAGCGACTGCCTCGCCGAAACCGGTTACGGACAGGACTCAGGAGCTCGCAGTCGTCATCGGTCCAACACCGCCACCCGCTCCACCCCTGCGCTGCACGTGAGCCGAATTTTGCAGCCAATCGTGTCCCGCCGGGCCGCAATATGACGCCGTCAACGACCCAATACGCTTGGGCAAACCAACTCCCGCTCGCTGTGGCAGACATCTCTCGCGGCCTGGAAGGTGGAGAGGAGGGGAGCCGCCAGCTCTGATTATTTTTCACCACCCACGGTTGCTGTGATGTTATCGGGATTCGGACCCAGCAGAGCTGTGGGGACATGAGGCAATGACACGGATCGGCCTGTGGGCGCGAGCGGGTCCGGAGCGTGGCTCCGGCGCGGGTACGCAGTCCCGAATCCCAAGCACTGCGCACCGTCTCTCCCTCCACTCTCCTCCTCTGCCCCCTCCTCCCTGCCACAGCCTCGCACCCGTAATGCCCCGCGCGATTATTTCACCCTCGGTGCTGGCCTCCGACTTCGGGCAGCTCACCGCAGAATGCAAGCGCATGATTCGCGGCGGTGCAGAGTGGCTGCACATGGGTGAGTCCCCGACCTACCTCGTATCCTCCGACACGCACCCTCCCTGCCCGCCCACAGCCCGCGCGCCCGCCGCCCACAATTCGCGATAACGCGTCCCATGCACCCGATGCTGACGCGTTGTCCCTTCTTCTAGACGTGATGGACGGGTATGCGTGAACGCATCCCCCCATCGCCGCCCCGCTAACCCTGATCGCATCCGATGTAGCCACTTCGTGCCCAACATTACCATGGGTACGTGGAATGCCCCAGCCCGCCCTCGCCATTTCAGTACTGATTTCGCGATCTCAGGCGCACCCGTCTTGTCATGTGTGTCCAAGGGCGTCCCAGGAATCTTCATGGACTGCCATATGATGGTTGCCCAGCCAGAGAAGGTGCGTACCCCGCCCTCTCGACCTCACAACTGTCACTCGTCGCCCACTACGCGAAGCTGATCGACCACAATATTCCCCTGCATGCCGTACTCCCTCACGCTTCTTTGCATTAGTGGGTCGACGATATCGCTGATGCGGGAGGCTCGCTCTATTGCTTCCATCTCGAAGCGACAAGTAAGTGATCTAGCCGACAGTCACCACCCCACATCCCATCATTTCCGCCCACCCGTCTGTGTGCGACACCGCGCCCACCACCACACCCAACCACCAACCCGTACCCAAAACGCGCGCGCTGATCCCCCTCGTCCCCCTTACCCCGTTGTTCCTCGCGGCTCTCGCCAGGCGACCCACTGCCCCTCATCGACCACATCCACTCGCGCAAGATGAAGGCCGGCGTCGCGATCTCGCCCGACACCCCCTCGAGCGCGGTCACGGACGCGATCGCGGACGCCGCGGACATGCTCCTCGTCATGACCGTCTACCCCGGCCGCGGCGGCCAGAAGTTCCTCGAGCGCTGCGTGCCCAAGGTCGCCGAGCTCCGCGCGCGCTTCCCCGACAAGGACATCGAGGTCGACGGCGGCGTCGGCCCCAAGACCATCGACGTCTGCGCGGACGCGGGTGCGTTCGCGAACCCACGCTCCCGCCTGCGGGGACGTCCAGGTTGCTGATGCTTATTGATCGTGTGCGCGCAGGGAGCAACGTTATCGTAGCGGGCACCGCGATTTTCAACGCCCCGGAGCCGGAGCAGGTTATCGCCCTTCTGAAGTCCACCGTCAACGCAGCGCAGGCGAAGATCGCAGCGAAGTAGGTGCGCCCTGGTAGGATGTGTCGAAGGGAAGGCGGCTGTTTGTTAGCAATGTAGCGAAAGAAATAGACACAATGTAGAAACACCGTGTATCCTCATCTATCAAGTGCAACACGACAGCGATATATAAAGCATGACAGTACTGCAGAGCGATTGTACATGTATGTGTAGGTCGTCGTTAAAGGGTCGTCTGGGCGGTATCCGTAAGTCCATTATATCTAGGATGTACTAGTATTTTGCAGTGCAGGTCGTAGTCAGGCCGGTCTGGCAGACTGTCGTCTCCGCCTCGTCCGTGGGCTCACCACTGGATCCACTCCCCGTACATGTTTGGCCGCTCGCCGCGGATGTACGCCTCGAACGTCCGCTTGAGCACTGTCGCCCAGTCGAGGTCCCGTTTGTCGTCTGGGAGAATGCCTGTGGGGTACTCGGCCGTCTTCCCGGTGATGGCGGCGCGGCCCATGCGCTCTGCATCCGCGAACCTCGGCCCGAGATCAGGCCAGAAACGGGCGCGGTCAAACGGCTTCCACCTATGGGAGCATGGGAGAACCAACAGAAGATCAGCGCTGGTAACGACCAACAACAGGCTGCGAGGCTGTGGCAGGAAGAGGAAGGCTTACCACTCGTTATGGTAGTGGTAGGCGTAGGCACCACGGAAGAAGCCGTCGAAACCGACCACATTTGGCGCGGCGCTGAGATCGGGGGGAGTGTTGAAGAAGTAGTCGAAGCTGCAGGGATCACCATCAGTCAAAATCGCACGGAACAGGCTCGTGCCCCTCTTCGTGTGCGAGACTCACTCGGGGAAGAACGGGAACGGGGGACGATCCCGCTCGAAGTATTCCATCTTCCAGCCCCACCACGACTTGACATAGTCCGCGCTCTTCCACGCGGGGTCGAAGAGCGCGTCGGGGAGGCGGAAGAGCAGCTGGTCGAGGTGCGCGTCGCGGAGGTAGTGCGAGACCGTTGTGGGGTGAAAGTCGAGTCCGTGCATGAGCGCGGAGCGTAGGATGAACGCGCCAAGGGCGGACTCGCGGCGGAGACGGAGCACGGCTGTGTTGTAGAGGTCCTCGTGCGACCACCGGTACGAGAACGAGCCGCGCCAGCCCCAGAGGTCCTCCCAGTCGCGCAGCAGGAGCATGTCCACGTCGAGGTACGCGCCGCCGTAGCGGTGGCAGAGCACGAAACGGACGAGGTCCGAAAGTACAACGGGCACCTTGCTGTACGTCTTGTGGTCCTCCTTCGACTTGCCGTCGAGCGAGACGTCCGAGCCAACTTTGTTCCCCGGCTTGCTCTTGGGCGCCTTGCCTTCGCTCATCAAGAACTGATCACCGAGCAGCCGCCACTCATCTCGGAGCTCGGGCGAGTGGTCGAGCTGCTCGGTGGTGTTCCACAGTTTGAACTTGATAACGGGCTTGAAGCGCGGATGGAGGAACGGCGACGCCCACGCGTTCTGGCGCAGCTCCTCGTGCATCTCGTCGACCGCAGTGTCGCTAGGCATCGCGTTTGCTGGGCCGCGGCTGAGCCACAGCCATAGTTGCGGTCTGCACGCAGTCGGATCCGATGCGGGGTCGTCGAGATGGAGGCCGAGATTTTGCGTGAAGAGGAACGCCAGCATCGCCATGTAAGGCTTGTCGGTGAAGGCCCCTGCCCAGAACATGTGGAATATTCGCGGGTCGTCTTCGCTGCAGTGCGACGTCTGCCGACGCGTCGCCGGCGCGGGAAGCTCGTACGTCCATTTGTCCGACGCTCGTATCCGATGCGCCGTGTTCGAATGCCCGTGGTCCACCGTCGAGTAGTCGCCCTCACCCTCAGGCACGAACATGTAGCGCATGCCCTCGAGGTCTGCCCTGCGTAACCGCACGGCGTCGTCGAGGCTGCCGCCGAGCTTCAAGAACTCGAGACAGTCGCGAATGTACTGGAACACGGCGTTCAGAGACGCATGGAAGGGGAGAAGAGGAGCGCGGAAGCCAACGCACGTGTCCCCGGTCTCCGTCGCAGTGCGCCAGGATCCGGTCGAAGTCCGCGGCGCTTCCAGGGAGCGGCCGCGGGGGATGGCCAAAATCCGACCGCTTGGTGCGCGAGTCGGGATAGATGCGCTCCCCGCCCGCGCCGAGCGTATGCCACACCGGGCCACCCTCGACGCCCGCGTCTGAGACGTTCCACCGGACGCTCGCAGGCAGCGCGGGGTTCCTGAGTGGCGTTGGGAGCCCAACTTCGAGGGGTACTGCGCGTCCCGAGGAAGACCGCAGATAGACGCGAGAAGCGCGGGGGAGAAAGGGTTAGAGCTCTGGACTTGGGCGTAAAACCACACGCGCGCATGGGGCCGGCGCCGCCGGGGAAAGGATGAAACAGACCATCACT
Source organism: Porogramme epimiltina (assembly GCA_900155495.1). Classification (NCBI taxonomy): domain Eukaryota; kingdom Fungi; phylum Basidiomycota; class Agaricomycetes; order Polyporales; family Polyporaceae; genus Porogramme; species Porogramme epimiltina. The sequence goes on along the minus strand of FTLJ01000113.1, from coordinate 47,149 downwards.
CACTCGGACGCGTGCTCGGGTAGTGTCCAGCCAGAATCTCCCACTCCCAAATCTTGCGCACTTCGGCCTCTGCGAACACTGGCCCGTCCGGGCTCGGGAAGGGTAGGTGTGGACGCCGTCTCCCCCCCATAAATCGCCGGTGGACTACGAACGTCGCGAAGAGGAGGGCGAAGCTGCAGAGGCATAATAGGAACGGTCCTCTCCGCCGTCCGAAGCGGGCCACGCTTGCGCGGTAGATGTTGGAGGGGATGGCCCTGGCCTTTGCCCAGGGGGTGCGGCGGCGCGGGGCCTGGTAGAAGTCGTCGTCAAATGAGTCGTGGAGGAGCGGGGGGTATTGGTCGTTGCGTGCATGGTGCAAAAGAGGCGGCGAGGGGGAATGGGAGGGCATGGGGAGGCGAGAAGACCTGAGCCTAGGAGCCCCGTTCTGGGAGAGAAAGTGGCCGCCCGAGGCAGGGGGGTCGGAGAATTTGAGCATTGTCGGCAGCGCCGGAGAGGCGTGCGGCTGTGGAGACAGACTGATGGGCACGCCAGCCTTTGTGCGCGGGCGGGGAAAGAGGCTTCTGGCCGTGAAATGGCGCAGCCGCGCAGGCCGTGTGTGTAGACAGCGCGTCACGGTCGTCCTCGGTCCCCCTCCAATGCCACTTCCACGTGGCATAGACGCTCATACACTGTCTGCCGCTACGACATCTGACACAGCCCCATCACTCACGAAGCGAGTTCGCATTGAAATTCACCTCGTTCGCTCCCACTCCTGCCACCGGCTAGCCCACTCGACTCCTCGGTGGCGACAACAATAGTTATATATAACCAGAGATGGGCGGACATACATGCGGCTCAAATACTCAGCGAGAAAGCGTACCACGACGTAAACAAGCAATCATCAAAGCAAAACGAGAGACAGCGTAAACGCTAACACAGACAGACGCGCGCCCGAGCAGGCGTCGATCACAAACTATACTATACATTAACGCGGGAGTCATCGGGTTCATCAGTCTCCGATCCAACAAGCACGCCCGACCAGCAGGCCCCAACACGCCAACTCACCAACCGGACCACACCGGGTATGCTACTTTAGAGCACCTTCAGGATCCATCCTTGCTCGCTGTAGCTGTGCTCCGACGCCCTCGCTTGCATCTGCTGAGCCGTCAACCACTGCACTGTCTCGCCGGGTGGCGGCTCCACAAGATTGAGGACGTTTTCGGCTGCGATCACCCGCCCAGAGTGATATCCGACGCCGTCATAAGATCGGATGAACAGCAGCGGTAGGCTGCGGCTCGAAATGTCCCGCACTTCCTCCAGGTAGTCCCTCCGGTGCCCAGGTCCTTTGTCGCCGGGTCCGTCGTTTTTCGGAGGAAGCGCGTCGTCCCGGAGTGCCCGGACAATGTCAGTGACCGGCGGCAGCTCCACGACGATCATCATGTGCATGTGACGGGGCGGCAAGTTGAGGACCGCCGCGCTTTCTGACGGCGACTCCAAGATTTTCCCGTCCATAACGGGGACGTCGGGTGGGTGATTCGGAAGGTGGGGAACGGGTATAAAGGGCACGGTATGGTCGAATCGTCCGTCCATAGCCAGCGGCGAATGGTTGTAGATACGCAAGCGCAGAGGACCAAGGTTCCCGATGTAGACGTCCAGGGGCGTCTGCTGCTTTGTCTTGGGGTCCGTGTAGAAAAAGTTCGCGGCCATCATTTCGAGGAAGTTGTGCTGTGAACGATATACGGGCGTGTTGAACAACGTGGGGAAGGGTGTGATGGGCATCTCGGGAACGCTGGAGTTCAGACCGAAAGCATCGAAGAATGTGTATTGGAATTTGGCTGTTGGAAGTCTCGTCAGTGGATACGGCCAATTAGAAAAATGAGCGCACGCACAAATCCCCACGATAGTCCAACACAGATAGTCATCTACCTCATCGGTGATGACACGGACACCCTCCTTCACCTCCTCCCGTATTCGCGGGCTCTGGAAAAGTAGGGGGTGTGTCCCTGCCTGATTGGAAAGACCGGGGGCTGGAGGGGCGGTAACACCAGGCGTGCCGGGTATAGGGCCGGCGGCAGACAGGTAGTGCCTCGTCCCGTCCGTGTTAACCCGTTGAAGGGCGATCTTCTGCATTTGACTGACCGGACCGCCATCATCCGGGACAATCCGACCTTTGTCGACTTTGCGTATGATCAGCGGCGCGGTCTGCACGCCGGTGACTGTATCGGCGAGGACGATTTCGCTGCCGTAAGTGACCGGCTGGGGCCCACCCGCTGCGTCTCGTGAGGCTAGGTTGCAAATAAGATGGCAAGCGTGACATACCTAGAGGATTCTCTGTCCCTTGTGCGCGGACGACGTTCACAGCGAATGCAGACCACGCGATGTTGCTCGCACACAGCTGATTATGCTCGATTGTCATGTACTTTGTCCGGACGGTCTGAGAGTTGATCCGGTTGAAGAGGGACACTGGGCCGCCAGCCAGGATGCATGACGAGATGTTGCGTGTCTTCGCAGTCTTCTTCGACGGCTTCGAGATGATGGTGACGGGCGCCGAGTCGAACGACGCCCATACCCGCTCGTTGCCTGTTGCCTCGCTGCCCTCCGGGGAGTGCGTCAAAGATTCCGCAATATCGAGAGAAAGCTGGAAGCTCTTGCTCTTCGCGGATCCGGTCACGTGCAAGAACTTGAAGCTCGCAGTGAGGTTGTGATCCATGGGTGCCTTGAGCTCGCAGGTGCGCTCGCCTCCCTCGTTCACGACCGACATGGAGAGGTGCTGCTGCTTCATTTGCCACACGGGGCCCTCGATGTGCACGACGGGTGGGGGACATAGGAAGCGCTTCTCGCTCCCGTACGACTTCTGCGCGACCGCGGCGTGCAGGCAGATGACGGTCGTCATGGGCATGACGCGCGCGGGGTCTTGTGTGATGTGCTCGAACACGACGCGTCGTATTTTGTTGTGGACGTCGACCGCGTCGGCGCTATCGAGCTTGCGCTTCGTCGACGTGCGCTAACGCGACTTCGGTAAGCGCGTACGCGGATGCGCGTGGAATATCCTCACCTGCGGTGGTGGCGGTGGTGGCATGGAAGATGGACCAGCCAGTACATGGGTGTTATCGCGTGAAGACGCGTTCGCGCCGTTCCAAGTGGGCTGTTGCCCGTTGGTAGGGGCCGCGGAAGGAGGCGCCGAAGACAGGATGGACTGGATGGAGACTGAGGGCTCCGAGTGCGTTGGTGGGGGGTTGTTAGGGGAGAGCGAGGGGTGTCCTAGACCTGGTGGGGGCGAGCGGAGGGCAGCATGACCATTCGATACCTGAAACGCGGTCAAACGCGGAGAAGGAGGGGCAAATGGCGGGAAACATACGAGCAAACTGAGATTTGACTGCTGCTGGGGCGATGTGGGGCGAGACAACTGCTGAGGATTGAGCACGGCGGGGGCGTGGTCGTGGGCCTCTGTCGTTTGTGTAGGCGACATTTGGAGGTGAAGGGGATTGGAGGCGAACGGCAATATAGTGCGCATGGTGGGCCCAACTTCAAGTGAGCTTCAGACGAGCTGTGGGAAACGGCTCACTGTGGGAGTGGGAAGAAACCCGATTTTTACCCACGCGCGTCGGTTATAAAGGGCCCGTTTACGACCCCGTGAACTTCCTCTCAGAATTCGCGGTTCCGGGGTCCCCCGGCACCTCGGCATGGCCGTCTAGCGCCCGCCGTTCGTGGGACGCAATCACCCGCGCCGCATCCGTCTTTCTCTCGTCCTCATCCAACGCCCTCGATGTGCGCAGCCTAAACGTGCACCACGCGCAACCCAATTGATAACAATAAATCCGACGCACATACAAGCCCCAGCCCTCAAACAGGCGAAAAATAGTCTACGACTCGACTCACGCCCCACGACACTAGCGCTCCCGGTCCGGATGCCTCCAACTTGACCTTATCTTCCGCCTCCTTCTCTGGTGAAAACAGCACGTTCAGGGTCCCAGGGCGCTCCTTGACAGCTGATCTTGAAGGAAGACTGTGTGCCGTACGCAGCGCTCGCAGAGCGTCGTAGACCGCATCAGCGTCCAGTGGATCACCTGTCTGCTGCTGGTAGGGCGAGAACAGCCCGTCGTCGACATAAGGTTCGCCGCCGCGCGACGGCAGGCGCAACGTGTCTGCGTGGACCAGAGGGGCGAGCGCGTCAGAAACGCTCTTCCGAACATCGCGAAGCAGAAGGGGGAGGGAACGAGGACGCGCTTCGCGCGGAGAACAGACAAGTCAGTCAAGGGACTTACCGGTCAGAGCGAGGATGCCCAACTTGTCCTCCCGCTTGATAGCGTCCCTGGCGAGCGCGTCCTCGACGTCGGGCGAGAGCGGGGTTGGTATGTTCCACTCGTCGTCGCTCTCCGATATGGGCGAAACGGGCCCGGAGAAGCGTTCCGCCGGGACCTCGTCCTCCTCCGCGCGCAGCCAGTCCCACTCGTGCTGCGATGTGGGCTCGGAGGTGAGGGCGGGAAGGTTCGTTGGAAAGAAGCCGGAGAGGCTGAAGGGGTCCTCCCGCTCGACGCGAGGGGTGTAGGCCGAGGCGAAATGAGGAATGGCTGAGACCGTTACGGCACTCCGATGGCGAGGTAATTTTGGCCGCGCGCGGGGGCCGGCGGTGTCGGCTTGGGATGTAGAGAGAGAGGTGACGGATTTTGAGCGAGATATAGACATGGCGCTGTCTGGGAAAGAGACGAGGGCGCGGTGGAGACGGCGTACGGTATTTTGTATGGCGGGGGCGCAAGCGAGGGGTCTGGACGAACGACCTAGGCCCAGCGGAAGAGGGGCGGAAGAGACGGGCTGGAATGGAGGGAGAGCGTTCGGGACGGCGACGCAGGCCAACCCGCTACTAATACTGCCCAGACGCAGACGGCGCGGTGGCTACCACTCTGGCAGGCTGGCGGAGTGCGGGGAGCCCCCGCATCCCCAACAATCCCACAGCTCCGTCCATACTCGATCAGCCTCTCCCCGCCGCTCGATCGGGCGTCCACAGCAGCCGTCGACATCACCCCCGCTCTGATTGGCCCCCCCGACCCACTTAGCCGTCTTGTTCCACAAAAGCTTATCTCCATCGTCTATATAGAACGTTCCTACCCCGCACTAACGCTCCTACTCAACGCCTCGTCCCGCTCGTGGGGTACCCGAGCCGCCTACGCACGCTGCATTGATGCTGCTGCGCAGTCCCTCCGTCACTCCACACAACTCAATGGCTGCAGAACTCTACTCTCCGTTCCACCCCGAGAGAACTCTAGATTACGAACACGTCCACGCGAGCGCGACGGTGACGTGCCTCAGCTTCCCCACGGACCCCTCGGCATCCAGAGACCTAAGGTCACATTACGATTCCCACATGAGAGATCTACGCTAGTCCAAGTCCGAAAATGAGCGTCCGTGTGCACAAAATAGCGGTCCATTGCGAAATCGTCGAGGTACCGCCTGTGAGTGAGGTGGTCGAAGGTACCAAAAAAGAGAGAAAGAGAGAAATATGCGAGGATGATACTGGCTGGATGCATGTACGTGCGTGGCTCTTCTGATGATGATGGTGTCAACTATGGGGAGGCGAATGTAAGGAGTGCGTGCACAGTGCGTCGTGCGCTGTCGTGGTGGTACACATTAAGATTAGGTCGTCCGAATCTCACCCTATCCGTGCACCAATACAGTACCAATGGTCCGTGGGGCCCCCACGAACCTCTCCGTGGGCACCCCTTTCAGCTAACAGGGTCGCGCGCCGCGCTCGGCCCCCGCCGCTTGTCCCGCGAGGAGTCGGGGAACGGCACGCCCGACATCCGTCGTCCCATCGACGACGAGCCCTGGCGGCCGTGCGACGGGCGCGCGGGCGCCGGCGCCTCGTCCTGCTGCGAGCGCTGCCAGTCCTCGACCTTGAGCGTCGACATCCGCCGCGACGACGCCTGTGCGCCCGGGATCGCCGCGAGCACGTCCGCGCTCAGCGAGCGCTGGTGCTGGTGCCTCTTGCCCCCGTCGGGCGCGGGCGACAGCGCGCCGTCGCCCGAGCGCCGCGTCCGGTCGCGCGCCGCCTGCTCCTTCTCCGCCTGCCGCTTTTCCATCGCGGCCTTTTCCGCGTTCTTCGCCCGTTCCCACCGGTTTCGCGCCGCCGAGATGTCCGCCTGCTCCTTCTGCGCCTGCGTAATGGGGGCCTGGAGCTCGTGCAGCTTCTCACGGTGGCGCTCGACCAGCTCCTCGAATGTCTTCACTCGCGGGGAGCTGTCAGCGGTCTGAGGGGTCGGCTGCGCGATCGGGCGTTTCGGAGGCAGGATGGTGACCGGGGCGCCGCCCTGGGAGTTGGATTTCTTGTGTTGAGGTGGGCGGAGAGCAAGAGGGAGGTCATCCGAGGAGGACCCGTTGGAGGGCGAGGCACCGAGCGGGGTCGCGGACAATGCACTCTCGCGACGCTGGCGGTCCTTCAATGCCTCCATGACAGCAGGAGAGACGGGGGCACGGGGAGGTGCCGTGGTAGGAATGGGCGCAGTGACTCCGGAAGGTGGCTGGAAGAGCTTCCGTTCGTGAACGTACATGTCCCAGTCATCACGTAGAGGCGCGCTCGTCGGACGTCCGATAGACGGGCCAACCTCGCTAGGTGCGTACGAGATGCTACCCAGTTCCATCGACTGTACGCGAGCACGAGGATCACGTTCACGTGGAGGGCGGAGATGGGCGACAGGCGCATTTGCGAGCGTGGTAAAGTCCTGGCTGAGACGGCGAGTAGTCGACGCACGCCGGGAATCAGAACCGTTGGATGGGCCGGGTGTCTCGGACCTCAAAAGCTCGATGGAGCGGCGAATGGTGTGGATCTCTGACAGCAGCTGGTCGCGCTCCTTGAAGTCTTCCTGGTCGTTCGGCGAGTACACCTTGGACATTCTGGAGTCGTTCGAGTCGGATTTCTTGGCGATGAAAGTCTCCGGCACGTTGGCCTCGATGTCGTCACCGAGGTCGAGGGTAGGGAGCGCGCCGGGGTTCTGCAGCTGCCTGTTCGCGGCGCGGTGAAGTTCGTCGGTGGGAGTGGGCGCTGCCATGAATTCCGATAGACCGGACTGGTAGCGCGGACGAGGGGTGCCGCCGGGAGAGTCAGGATCGCCATTTGGAACGCCGTCGAGGCCCAGGAGGGGCTGGCCCGAGATGTTGCTGTCCGCGCGGCCATGTTTCGGCAAGGACGGATGGAGACGCTCCCAGTCGTTCTTCTCCATGTCGAGCTCCTTGAAGCGTTCCGCGGCACGCGCCTCGGCAACCTCATCCTGTCGCTTCCTTTCCTCCTCGATCTCCTTCATCTTCCTCATAAGAATCTTGAGGATCTGGAACTGGACGGCCATGCCCATAATCGACACCGCACCCATCATCCCCAGCTCGATCTGCATGACCTGGGTGACGGGGAATTTGATGCCATGCTGCTGGTACTTGGTGAACAGGGACTCGAAGCCGATGTTCCACACGTAGAACTGTGAAGGGTGAAAGGTTAGAAACCGGAATTACCCCGGCACTTTACAAAATTAGCACGCTTACCTCCTTGAGGCCGGCGGTCGTGTAACAATCCACGCCCAGCATGAAGGCGGTCGCACCGACGAACGCCGTCGACGTGAGTAGCACATAGTAATGCAGCTTCGGAATCGTGCACAACACGAAGCCTACAACAGCGACACCTGCAGAAAGGAAAGCCACGCGCTCGTTTAGCGAGGATCCTCGTCGCTTCCGCGAGCCGGGTGACACGCACCGATGTACATGATCCACCGGAAGCCAATGGGGCCAATAAGACCGCCATTCCTGAAGCACTGAATCCACAAGGCCAACGCGAGTCCTCCCCACGCGCCAATAAAGTACTTGGCGGCCTTCCAGAAGAAGATGGAGATGCCGCCGCCGGCGATCCCGGCCACGACGCAGGACAGCACGAAAAGCCCGCGGACGGTCTTGCTAGGCGGGTTAATGGCTTGGAGAACGCCGAAGCGGAGGATGAGGACGAAGCAGACGAGGGCGAGGGTGTAGAAGCCGATGAGAAAGAAGGACGTCCATCGGTTCTTGTGGCCGAGGAATGCACTGGGGATGCCGGTGAGGATGAGGAGCGCACCGAGGACGGCGAAGCCCGGGTCAATGTGGGTGTCGAGCTTGGTGAAGTCCGGCGCAGTGGTGGAGGTGGCAGACTCGGCTGCGGAGCTGGTCTTGGAGGCGGTCGAGGAGGGCGTGATTGTTACGTTGAATGTCGTGGGTACCACGGTCGTTGTCGGGATGTCGCGGGTGCCCGAGTGCAATGTGGTCGTGATAGTCGTTTCGGCAGTGGTCAGAGAAAGCGAGACGGACGACGGTGAGCTGGTTGGCGAGGTCGAGCCGGAGGTGCTCGAGCCGCTTGGGCTGGTCGTGGTGCTTTGCGCGAAGACGGGGGTCGCGATGAGGAGGGCGAAGAGGAGACATGAGAGGACGACCGCAGGCCAGGAGCGGGGGCGGGGGGCAGGCATGGCGGGCCTGGCGGGGAGGAGGTGGCCGGGAGGGAGGGAAGAGTCGGGGAATGGGAGAGAGGAGGAGATATAGGCTGATGGAAGAGGCGGTCGCAATTGCCAGCCCTGGCAGCCACTCGAGCCTCCCGATCGGCGCAGGACGCCGTCCGTCGCAGACTCAGCGCGTCCGATACCACGATTTCGAGAACCACGTGGGCCCGCCTTGAATTCTGCTCCACCCCGACCTGCGTCCTCCTTGCGACCGCGATAACAATACTCCCTTCCCCGCCCCGCCTGCCTTCTCGCCCGGCGTCCTGCCATCCATCCTCACAACACACCCAAGCCCGGTGGGAACTCCCCGCTTCTTACCCAAGTTTGCACGACGGCCGTCGCCGGCCTTTGGTCCCCGTCGACCCGCCTAGATCCGTGAGAGAGCGATATGTTGGGAGCGGAGGTGTGTGCGCTGACGCAGTTGCGCATCATGATGGGGGACAAGACTGCCGCATCCGTGTTGTGCACGACGTCATACTCTCACTTGTGCCTCGCTTGCCGCCGCCAGTCGTGTGCTCAACCGTGCCCCAGACGGCCCCGCAGCCCAGGCGACGGTTCGCGTAGAGCAACGCCCCGCGCACTGAGCTCCACGGCGTGCGCGATCGAGAGGCACGGAGGCAAACCTAGCGGTCCCTGGGCGGGTCCATGACGTCGGGCCGAGCGCCTCGACACCACTCGGGGCTAGCACTAGCGGGCGCTCAGAGCGCACAAGTAAAACACGATGATCATGGATTCGAACAGCTTCTACTACAGCGCTCGCGCGTATGTTGTCTAGCCCAGGGTATCCAACTTGACCGGCCTGACCCCAATCTTTTTCAGCAGGATGCGCATCATCCGGGGTTCGTCCTTCATCCTCAGCCGCCCGTCATCCTCCACCTCGTGCGGGCTCTCCAGAATACTGATCACCCTCCCGCTCCGCCCAAACCGGCCGACGCGCCCCGCGACGTGCAGGTACGAGTCCACCGCGCCGCCGTCCAGCACGCCGAGGACGAACACGTGCGAGAGCTCCGGAAGGTCCAGGCCCCGCGTCGAAGCTAGGGTGGACACGAGCAGCGTGGGGTTCTCAGCAGTGGAGTCGAAGTCCCGGCGCATCAAATGCGTCCTTCCGTTCTCATCCTTGACGACGTCCAACGCCCGCGCGTTAACTCCCAACCCGCGGAGGTCCTGCACAGCGCCTTGCACAGGCGCATCAGACGGCAAAACGAGCAGCGCGACCGACGGAACGTTGAGCACAAATGTTGCGGCGATGGTCTCCATCGCGTAAGGGTTGAACGGAGAGACTTCTGCCGCGTGCGTCAGCGCAACATGTCAATGGGGACGAACTCCGTCTTCATTGAAAACTCACCTGCTTCGTCCAAAGGAAGCACTCTCGGTTCCATCTCAGGGAGGCTTTCCTCGGGGTTCGCCGGCGGAGACAATTCCACGTGCGCCGCGCTAGACTGGGATTCCACCGTCCCGCTCTCGCGGCCTTCAGCGGGGCTTTCTTCGGCGTCGGCGTCGTTCAAAGCTTCCCCATTGCCGTGCACGACCACAACATGATGCGTAATGTCCGTGCCGCCTACGGCCAGTGCCGCTCTGTCCTCGCTCGCGGTTTCCTTTGCGCCATGGGGATAGTGCGCGGACGCTGCGCCCGTGATCCGGACGAGCATTCCGGGCTCCTTCGTGAACCACCCGCTGTCCGTGAGCAAGAACCGCCTCAGATGATTACGGAGCGTCGCGCTCATCATGACAAGCTGCGGGGCGCCCTTCGCCGCGCGGCGATCGCGCCCCTTCGGAGCGGCTTCATGTGTGCTCGAGGCCGTTGCGCTACCATAGAGATGATTCAAGACCACGCGTGTTGGGCCCGGATGACGTTTGATCTGTCGTTGTAGCTTCTTCATTTTATACTTGTCCGGGAGCATGGGCACGCTCTCGATGAGGTAGTCAGCCTCGTCTACGACGACCGTTGACAGATGACCTAAGGGGAGTGCATGGGCGTCGGCGGTGAGAACGTCCTGCACCGCTTGAGGTGTGCTGATGAGTATACGTGGGGGCGTGTTCTGGATGGGCGCGAGACGTTCTTCTAGTGGCAAGGAAGAGTCCCTGACGAGAACTTGGGCGAGGGATGAGAGTGAGGGTTGGCGTGTCATATGGTGGTGGACACGTTCGATCCAGTGGTAAAACTGGAACGCAAGGTCCCGGTGGGGTACCAGCAGGAGGGAAGCAATTTGTGAGCCCGTTCTCGCATCTTTGTGCGGCAATGGACGGCGGAGGCTCATCAAGGCTAATGCCAGCGCGAATGACCTGTCCTAGCAGCATTAGAACCATGACACACAAAAGAGGAGAGTCACGCACTTTCCGGACCCAGTTTTATCCTTGAACAGTACATCTTTTCCCTGCAGTATCGCGTCAATGAATTGGTGTTGAATTGGCGTGGGGTGTTTGACGGATGGGAAGGCTGATCGCAGTGCAGAGAGGACGTTGGAATCAAGGCGGAGCCTCTCGAAGCTATACTCATCGGGATGTGAACGACTCTTGACAGAGTCGCGCGCGCCCTTGACGAAGGAGCGTAATTGGTGAGAGCATAAGAGACCGTGGCGAAGGAAGTTTGTGCGAGGCGGCCGTCGCAGGAATGTGGTCGGCGAGGAAGGAGACAGAGTCAACATGATGTCATCGGGGGTTGCGCTGTGGGCATTTTCAGGAAAAGGCGCCCGTGCAAACACAAGCTTTCTGGCCTGATTATGATTTGTCTCGTAAATGTCCGAATTCTATTCTACAAGCTACTAATAAAAACATGCAGCTCAAACAAAATAGCAGACGCGCAAGATTTCATTGGTGGCATGGTGCTACTATGTAACAGTAGTGAGTACAGTGCAGTTGTCGATGGGGGTATGCGGGGTGCAGGGAGGGGCGTACAGGGACTATTATCGTGGGGATACAGTAGTGAGTGCCGTGAAACTAGTCGGTGAGGATGAACAACGGCGGCCAAGAGGCAGTTCGACTACCAATTACCACTTGGCAATGAACCTGTTTGACCCTATGCACATGTCCTCTCAGTCGTCTTCCTCGCTTGGACGGGGCGTCGGACGTCGAGGCGCTATGTCGAGATTCCCCTCGACTGCACTATTATTCATCCTCGCGAGTTCCTATTCGTCGTTGTCGTTGATGGGCTGGTAGCTCGAGCGACCGTCCCGTCCCATCAATCGACTGACCAAGCCTTGAGAGGCCGAGTTTGGCAGCCGAGTTTGACTTCGACGGGACCGGCTGGACCGACGAGACACTAACGAAGCCCTCTCTGACTCTTCGTCCTCCAACCGCTCTTCTAGTTCCTCTACAAGGAAAGGTTATTATCATCCAGAGACCTGAATATGCGCATACTCACCTTCGCCGAATACCGCGTCCATCTCTTCCAGCGGGACACCCTTGGTCTCGGGATACACTGGACGACTGTTAGTATGGTCTTCACGGTCTAACTTCATAGTTGCAACGCACAGAAGTATACTACCAGATATCATTAGACCGGATTGTCGCGAGGAAGCTTGAATGCCACTCACCAAGAATGAAACTGCAAACGCAGAAAAAGCCGTGCATGGGATACAATCGCCATTCAATCAGTTCCTGCAGCACTGGGGTCATCTCTCCCACAAGGAAGTTGAATGCCCAGTTAGTTGCGGTGGAGAGGGACACTCCCTTCGCGCGGACATTCAACGGCATGATCTATAGCCGGCGTTAGGACCGAGACCATCACAATAGTGAATTCACAAACCTCAGGTGGGTAAAGCCACGGGATGGGACCCCAGCTGTACCCGAATGCGGCATTGAAGACAATGACACAAATGACGACAGCACGAGGGGTTTCTGCTACATCAATGTACATCCACCAGCCGGTAAGACCGAGCGCAAGAGCCATCTAAAGCCCGATTCAGTGTATGACTACGAAACGAGGAAAACAACTCACGACCACGGCACCACTAAGAAGAATGACACGCCGCCCCCAGCGGTCGACGAGATACCAGCTTGAATATGAACTTCAGCACCGGCAGAAGCAATGCTAAACGAAATGACTTACGGAGGGAGCGTGCTCAGAATGTAGATGATAGCGTTGATCCCGGTCATGAGAATAGCGTCCCGACCGATCCATCCGGCCTCTGTTGAGGACAAGTTGAGAACCACAAGTGTATCCTTTGAGCGAAGTGTTCTACAGACCTTCGAACACCCGTGCTGAATACAATGTCAGTTAGGTACGAGCGCAAGGCAGAAGGGAGACTCACGGGCGTAGTATGAAATGACTTCGTGACGAAATGATTAGTTAGGTACAAGGAAAGAGGACCACAGCGCCCACCATTGATACCATTCTATCCCAATCCCGTCAGAAAACGACGATCCCCAGTCTAATTGAGGAGACTCACCAACTGGGCAAAGGCCTGCGATGACATAGCGAGCAGCACCCGTCGCTTATACCGTCTCCACATATCAGCATAGGTTCGCCCTTCACCGGACTCGCGCTACATTTGTCAGGAACGATGTGCCATCCTTCAGAAAATACTTCCCTTACCTCGAAAATGACCCTGTCCTTGATTTCTTGGAACTCGGCTTTCGCAACAATGTCTTCGGGGTCACCGCCGTGCAAGTCAGCAATAACACGCATGCCCTCTTCGTCGCGATCAACATCAATCAGCCACCTATGTGAACGCCACCGACGTCAGCACCCCACAAAACGCGGCGGGAAACCAGGCACACCTAGGACTTTCCGGCATCACGAGGGAGCCGGCCGCCAGTATGGCGCCGATAACGCATTGGATGAACAAGGGAATCCTCCATGAGAGGTCAGACTCGATGAAGGAGCAGAAGTAGTCGATCCACTAAACTCGAAGTCAGCTGACATGGGCATTTCAAACGGACCGATGACGTACCACAGAGGACGCATAGCCGAAGATGTTTCCAGTGAACTCCATGCATGCCAACGCCCCACGCTGTGCGTGCTACAGTGAGCGGAGGTACAACAGCGAAATCTGCGAGTACACCTACGTGGTCTGGGGGAGAGATTTCACTCTGGTAAATGGGGACGATAGTACTGGGGAGCAGCGATCAGCTGCGGGTAACACCTAACGTCAATCCATAGCCACACTCACGAAAGCAGCCCAACACCTAGGCCAGAGATGATACGGCCAATGACCATAACCCAAAAACCCGGAGTAAGGGTTTGAATGGCGCCGCCGACGGCGAAAATAACGGCGCCGCTGAAGAGCGTGCCTCGTCTGCCAATGATGTCGCCAACCCGGCCAGCAGCGACAGAGGTGACTGCGGAGTGCGGGCTCGTGCTCAGAACTCCGCTCAATTGAAGGCACAAACACGCTTCCCGCGGACTTACTGAATGCTCCGACTTCAAGCACGGCTACCATAGTTCCAACTTCAAGCGCTGTTGGGTTGTTGAAGTATTTCCGGAAGTGGGGGCCGGTGATGACCCCAGACATGACTCTGAGAGCACGAATGAGGCGAAATGGGCTGGACGTATGCGAGCAGGAACTTACCCTTGGTCATATCCAAACTGGAGAGTAAAGGTGTGTGAGCTTTGGGGTAGTACTAGGAATACTCTGAAGATACTCACCAAGAACACCCCCAAGCTAGCAAAGACGGAGATGGCATAGAGTAGGGGCTGGCCCACGAGACGGCGCCGAGATGGGGGCGCCATGCTGCATCTGCAGGTGAGAGAGAGGAGAGAAAGGCAACGCGGCCGTGAGTAGAGACAGTCTGCGAAGAGACGGATGGGGGCTATAAAGGGAGGAGCGTGTCCAAGAGAGGAGGAGGCAGGGCAGAAGACGCTGGACGACGCTCGCCGACTCGCCGAGGGGTCCCAACCGTCGCGTGCCTGTGGCTCTGCGCACGACAACTTGTCCCGCCGGATGAGGTCACCGCCGGCGCTCCGCAGCCGAGCGAGTCGGAGCGATTCCCCGCCACTTGCCGCCTCGTGCCGTGTTCTCTGCTCCCACCGTCATGCCCAAGTCTGTCCAGTCCCTCGATTCCGTCTCCCTCGAATCCGATACCTCCTACGACTCCGAAGACGACGACCTCCTTGCAGAGCAGGAATGGCGCGAGAGCCTTGACCAGCTTCAACAGTTTTTCTCCATCCTCATTCTCCCCTACTTCGGTAAATGGTTGGGTAGGCGATGGAGCCATTGGGGTGCGTCCCCTTTTCTCCTGCCCCATCATCAGCTGCTCATATGATCACGTCAAAGCTTATGCCAGATACATCCGCCTCGGATTGGGCAAGACATTCTTTCTTGGCGAGAAACGTCTCTGAACCCGAGCTCGCATCGTTCGGGACGTTTCACTGTCTGCCACCTGAGACGTGAGAGGAGGGCTGGATGATATATGAGGTCCGTCTACTCTATGCATCTTCGCTAGGCTGTGTAACGATTCTGTCTACTAGTGTCCGCAGTGAACCTGGGATGCCATCCAAGCTCCCACCCTTGGATTGACGCAGGTCTTCTACCACCGCGTTTGCCATACCCATATCCTTCCTGTCCAACAACCCTCGAAGAAGTATGTACCACGTATCGTTCCCTATGTGCACCCGCTGCGTCATCATGTCTCTATAATAAGCGAGCGCGTTTTCCAAGCCTTCTGGGCCCATGCTGTTCAGCGATGTCTTGAGGAGTATGTTGTAAGCGGAGTGGTTGGCTTGGATGCCGCGGGCGCACATCGTGTCCCAAATTCGCCTATTAGTTTCCTCGACCACCGGTCGATCCAACCAGTTGCCTTTGTTGATTGCGGTGAGGACCGCCGTATACGTGATCGCGTTCGGCTCCGCATTCTTGTACTCGTTCTGCTCCATCTTCGACAGAAGACTCATCGCAACCTTGAAATTATGCGGAGTGGCTTCTCGTAGTTGATGGTCGATAATAGAAGTAAAGGTAGTGGTATCCGGTTCGACACCCTGCTTCTTCATGAAGTTGATCATCATCCGGTCCGCGTTTGGCTTCACGTCGAGCATTACGGAGAGGAGGGTAGAGAACGTGTAGATGTCTGCTTGGATGCCCCGAGGCTCAAGCTTTTGAAGGATTCTTCCTACACCCTTGAGGTCGCCTTTTCGCGCGTAATATCGCAAATACGTGTTGTACGTGACAATGTCCGGAGTGGGGCCACTGGACTCCATCTTGCGGAGGACCTTAATGGCCTTGTCGTCCCAGGACGCGAAGAGGAGGTGATGAATGACGGTATTGTAGACAGTGACTATTGCTGCGTCGTCGAAGCGGTGTCCGGGTTTCGAGAGCTTCTGCTCGAAGTCTCTGAACCGCATCAATGCATCGTCCGGTCTATTGGCCTGGAAAAGGCCATAGATGATGGCGCGATAGGAAAGAGCATCTGGCTGAACACTTCGGGAGATCATGAAGTCCCAGGTACTAAGGGCGGCGTCCACGGACCGAATTTTTGCGTACCCATCCAAGAGCGCGTTCCATGTTGCGACTTCAGGCCTAACGTTGGCTTGCGTCATATCATCCCAGAGCCTTTCTGCGAGCTCCGGCCGACGGCAAGTAAGAAAGCTTGAGAGGAAGGTCCTCCAAAAGAAGTCCGGGAGGTGGACTATCCTCGTTGCGGAGACGTCTGCGGCCTGAGTAGCTACCCATGGGTCTGATCCATGAAGCCCTGCGACGATTCCCGTGTATAACTTGTCGAGGGAAGCCGACGAGGAACTCGTCGTCAATTTAGTGATATGTCTCAACAAAACTTCCGGGCGGGACAGAAGTGCAGCTAGTTCTAGACGGCGAAGGCATTCCTTGATCTTCATAGCTTCACCATCATCGAAAAGGGGAAGGAGGGCTTCCAGAGTTGCTGGGGCGACGCGTGTGGAGGCTTGGGAGTACATGGGGAAGATGTCCTGGAAGGAATCGAGCTGCATACGGGCCACGACGGCCACAAGGAGGAGTTCGTCTCGTACGTGACCCGACACGATGCCGGTAGCCTCATCCGTCTCCTCATGTTCTTCGAGTTCCTCCACGGACTGATCGGGTGCGTCGACCAGAAGACCTTTTTCTCTGAGACGGGTGACGTACTGCTCGTATAATGTTGCCGCATCTCGAGGATGTCCAGTCTTGATGGAAAGGAGCATAAGCCCCTTCAATCCATGTGTATCGCCGGCGCCACCTGTGGCACATACAAGAGCGATCTCTGTCAGCGTTTTGATCTCTTCGTTCGAGAGGGGCCGTCTTGCATTATCGGAAGTGAGTTCTAATAAGCCCCGGGGGATGGCGGGGAGGTAGTCGGAGACAGCACGGGAGAACATGCCCAGTTGCGGGGGGCCAAGGAAGGCGAGAAGGTTGCGCGACTTTAACAGGTCCCACACCTGAGAAACTTGTGTGATGTCGCGGCGAGCGAACGCTGAGCGGAGCGTGGAGACAGCTTCATCAAGTGCTTCAATTTGGGAGTTCGGGAGCGTAGAAGGTGGTCGCGCCCCAGAAACATGAGATCCCTGGCTCAAATGAGCGAGAGGGGCCAATTGAAGCGAAGAAGTGGCAGCTTGTGCACTGGTCGTCGCATTCTTGGGAGATGACAGGGAGTATCCAAGAGTGGAAGCGCGAGCGAGTGCGACGCGAGCAAGACGACGCGAGCCAGTGACGTTACGGGGAATGAGGAAGTCGAGGACGATGAGGGACGCTGCTCTGTGGCTGGTCGTCTGACGGAGCATGACGCGGATAGGCTACGAAAAGGGAGACGTATGAGGTGCAGGTCGGGGAAGCGTCCCACACGACTCACCGACTAATCGTGCCCTCCTTAAAACAAGCGTCACAGTGTGTCAAGGTCGAGTACACCTTGGAGAATAGGCTCAAGAAACGCGTTAACCGGCTAGGGAGTCGGGACACGGAGGACGGCACACGTGACCGGGGTAGTGTCGCTGTGGCACAACAGGCAAGCTCGAAGCCGCGCGACGTCTCTGCGCTCCCTCGAACCACTAGCATCCTTCCTAGCCTATTTTTCCCTCCCCTCTCGCTACCATGGGACACGGAAACTCAAACAAGCTCTATGTTACCCATGCGGAACACTCCGGTATGTTTGGCCAGCATACGGCGTCTTCGGCTGGTTTCAAGACGTGCGTTCTTCTTTCCTCGTATCTGTTTTGACACTCATGATGAGACTAGGAAAGAGCAAGCCCCACATCCTGGGGCACGCACACCGTTCGACTGCTGCGCGCTCACCTTTCAAGCATTCAACCACCCTGTTTGCGCGCGGAATGAGGATGGTACTGGGAATGTGTTTGATTTGGTTAGTATAATCCCGTGGCTCAAGTGAGTATTGCTAAGCTTCGATAATGCTGGGTAGCAAAGTTGAAACATCGTCTCAGACAGCACAATAACATCAACCCTGTAACCCAAGACCCCTTGCAACCCTCCGAACTGATTACGCTTCACTACTCCCGCAAGCCCTCAGGGGAAATTCACGACCCCATCTCTTTCAAGCCTTTCAGCGAGCACTCCCACATTGTCGCCATCGCCACCACCGGCAATGTCTTCCTGGCCGAGAGCATCAAGGGTGGTCGCGACCTCGTAGCTGATGTGAAGTTCAAGAAGTACGTCATTCTCTCGCATGTGCCCCCGGACTATTCGTTCATAGAGCTCCAGGGAGGATGTGATCACACTGCAAAATCCCCATGGTCTACCAACATCGGCCCCTCCTCTCAAAGCAGCCACGGCGGATAAAGCGGATAAGTCAAAAATCGTAGTATCGAAACCTGCTACTTCCGCTGCTGTCACGAAGACGAAGGAAACAGTTCCTTGTGCGTTTTCATTCCCTAAACTACATCCATGCGCCGCCCCCTCATTAGAGTCTCAAGGGAATGCATCGCCGTATTCAACCGGCCTCCCTGGAGCATCTCTTACATCGACGTCCGTGGACCCGCAGATACAGAGCTCGCAACTACTGTGGGACGAGGTGCGCGTGGTGAAACTTTCGTGTTACAGCATCGCGTTTACCAAAATATGGTTAGGAAGAACTCATGTTTGACGACTTCACTAACCCTCCTAAAGGAAAGGGCAAGGAGAAAGATGTCGGGAAGCGTCGTGCATACGTTCGTGTGATCACAAGCCTTGGTGGTGGCGCCCTCAACTTGGAATTATTCTGTGAGAAGGTACGACTTTCCGACCACTTTCACCGTTTTGCAACGGACCCACGTCGCCGAATATAGGCACCGAAGACATGCTACAACTTCCTACAGTTAGCTAAGGCTGGAAAGTACAACGACTGCTCGTTCCATCGACTTGTTCCAGGGTTCATGGTACGTTTTCCAAGAAGTACTGTGTAGCCGTATAACTCATCGTCAAGTTGACAGATACAAACAGGTGATCCGACTGGTACTGGTGCTGGAGGGGAATCATGTTGGGGCACACCGTTCCGAGATGAATACGACCTCCGTAACGCAGCGAAGCACGATGGTAGGGGCGTTGTTGCGATGGCGAATAAGGGCCCTGCCACAAACGGCTCTCAATTCTTCGTGACGTTCCGGGCCACGCCTCATCTCGACAAGAAGCACACTGTTTTCGGCAAGCTAGTGGGCGGCGAAGACGTTCTCGACGCCCTTGAGGCACTCCCAGTCAAGCCTGGCACCGAAAGGCCCGCAAAGCAGGTCCGCATAACGGAAGTAGTAATGTAAGCGGGAATGCCCTCAAATTTGCCTGTGATGAAAATTCGTTGACGTCTTCTGCTCAGTTACCAAGATCCCTTTGAAGAGTATAAGCAACGGGAGGCGAAGAAGCGGGCACGGAAGGCTGAAACACAGGTAACTCGCCAGAAGGAGGCAGAGGAGAAAGCTAAAGATGACATCAACTGGTTCGGTGTCAAAGTCGGCACAGATAAGACGGGCAGTGCTGCTACTGGCGGAGGTATCGGGAAATATCTAAATCTCAACGCTAAAAGACCGGCCGCGTCTATCTCCAGGACTGCTCCTGACGTGCCGGAGGAGACCAAAAAGAAACGCCGGGTTGGTTTTGGAGATTTCGAGGGTTGGTAGAGACATGGTTGTCAGATAGTTCTCTATATTAGTATTGTACACAGTATGATAGAGTATACGATATGCGAATCAGGCTGCGACTGCCACCCGTTCTCGTCCCTCGGTTTGTGGCTCTGACACCTCTAACATGATGTTTTAGCAAATGCGAGAAATAAGCTCCAGAGATGGCCTTACCTTCCTCCACCGGCCTCTTAGTGGGCGGAGACGGCAACACAATCTCCACCTCCAGTTGCCCTGGTTCCACGACGAGCTGAAAGGGGTGAGTTCCACGTTCGTAGAGAGTGAGACGTAAGATAGTACCTCGGCCATCTGTAGTTCTTGCAGTTCTCTCTGAACAGCCTCTTCGTCCTCGATGGTAAGAGAGTTGGCGAGCATCTCGTCGATTTCCTAGGTGCATGGACTCAGGGGATTACGGGTGCTCTGTAGTCACGGACGAAGACTTACGCGTTGGTACTCCCTCGCCTCCGCTGTCTCCTCCATGATCCGCTCTACGTTCTCGACGTTGAGCTCCTTGTGTATTTCTTTGAGGACTTCATTCCCTTGCTGGAGCCCATGTAACACGGACACTTCGACCAGCGAGAACTCGATGGTTGACACCTTGAAGAGGACATGCGAATCAGAGAGGAAGGGGGCTGGAATGAGGGGGCGACGAATAGGAATGTAAGGACTTACCAGCTTCTCCAGATTCTCCAATTGTGCATCTGTCTTGACAAGCAGACCCTCCTGATACTTCCGTTTCCTTAATGCAATGAGTGCACGGTCCTTATTCCCCGCCGCTAGTTGCTGCTTTGCTATCTCATGCTCGCGATCTAGCACGGCTTGAATCTAACATGTTACATGAACCCTTATGACCTTACACTGCGCTCAGGAGTGCACGCACCTTCTTCTGGTACTGACGGACCTTGTCGCGCTGCAATTTCAGGCTGTGAACGTTGACATCCTGGTATAACGAGGAGGGGCCAAGTGCACTGACTCGAGGATAGCGCGGTCTTGTTTTGTAATCTTCGGAACGGACTGGTTACCTCCCATAAGTATCTCTGAGGGTCGGGGTAGTCGAGACGGCGGGCTGGAGGACGTGGTTGCACAATGAGTTGCCGAAGGCCAGTGGCCCAGTGGCACAGCACCTGAGCAGTGCTCAATAATCCGAGTGTACGGCCGGCCCGGTATTGCCACTAGTGACGCATTGAAATCCCGTTCAGCGCTACAATCGTGACTGAGGTTGGTTGACTTTAGATTGAATACACAACGAGTCCCGTTGCAGGGACTCTCCTGTCTACTCGTACAAGTAATCTGCCTATCTGATATAGTACTTTATAGGAAGCGCAGCAGAAGAGCGGGGTGTCCACAACGAATACTGTAAGAACTTGACTCTGCAGACGAGGACTAGCCCTAGCTCGACCTATCGAGATCCTGCAGCAATGGGTCTATATCCATCGCCCTGCCTGCTGGAGGGGTGGGTCCGCGGGCTGCACGGTCCCGGCCCCATGCTTGAGCCAGGTAATCGTCCAACATCTTGCCGTAATGGACTATGCATAGTATAGTTAGGACGGGAACTTGAACCTGAGCAAAATGTGCTATACTCACTTGCATGGGGGACTGTATCCCCTATTCCGCTTATGACAGTCCTGTAGTCACATACGTATAAGAACGTTGGCAGGTAGTTGTGAGCACGTCTGGGTACAGACCGGATAAACTCAACCTCGGTTTGAAGGATATTGACGTGCGGCTCGCTCTTTGCCTCTAATGCCGCTCGCAAGAAACGAATAAGAACACGTCCTGCGGCGAACCAGCACACCTTACGAAGGGCATGTGAATGGCTTGTTTAACGAAGGGCATTGGCTTCACGCACCATGGGCAGTACCCCCAGCAGTGCCAGATTATGCCCGGCTGTGTACGCCTCGTGCAAGAGGTTGAGGATGGCTCGCGAGGCGGCTAATATCTTGCACGATGAGATACACGCATCAGCGCCGATATTAGCAATGCCTTCGTGGAGTATAATCGTGGCACTGAGAAAGCATAGTCAGAACAATGTCAACATTGAGTCTCAAGCAACCTATTCACAAATGTGCATTGCTGATAGCAGTCAGGAGAGAGACATCGATCACGCCGTTTGCCACCGGGGTTCGGTGTTGAGGAGGGAGGTTCTCAATGAAGGCGGTGTTCAGTCTGTCGAGTTCCTTCAATGCAGGCACAGTCAACATGATTAATTTCGTTTGGCCCTCCCGCGGTTGTGGGGTATAGTTGGGATCACCAAGGTGGTGCTTGATTTTGTAGCGAGTGTTGAAGACTTTGACCTTGGACAGAAGCATTGTGGACTTGACATGTAGTCCAAATGAGTCAATGTGTTCATCATGTGTCTCGAAAACTCTTGGGTCGAATGACCATTGCCGTTGATTTGATGACACAAGATCCTGCGTTATCTGAGTATTAACATCCCAACGCATGTGGAAGGAACACTTACTCCTGCTTCAAATGCCTCCGCTCGAATTGGGAACATTTGACAGATGTCCTCGTCGTCCAGGAATAATGCGAAGCTATTTATCGCAGAGAAGTGTCGCTCCATCATATACGCTGTAGAATGGTCAAAAATGTATGATGCCAAGTTAAAACGACTTACCGATCCAAAAGGTATTACGGCGCATCTCATCCTCGTATGCGTTGGCAGCGTCCGGTATGATGGACGGGCGAGCTGTATTCGAGCTGGACAGGCCTTCGAACGGGGGGCATACATTCAGTCCGCACGGGACAGTCAGGCGTAATGACGTGGAAAACGCGATGCAAGCCTGGCAACATGTGAATAGAAGATAAGGGTAAATGCAACGTATGTTTCACCTCCGGCCACCTGAGGAACCAATTGAGTAAGCCAGATGGACGAACTCTACCATTGACACGTACCTTGCGTTATACCAGTACCATGTGCCTATCAAAATCTGGGCTAATGCGTCATGTCAGCACAGGTTCATTTATGTGTTGACGTTTCACTCGCCTTGCAGACAACTAAACAAATCCGGAGCGGCGCGCATGGTCAAATCAAGGACATCCCTGGCAGCCTTGATTTGCACTTCTGCAAACGCATTTCCAAAGCCATCGGTGTATGTGAAGCCTGTCCCAGGGGTATCAGAAGACCCGTTCATGCGTAGTAGAACCACATCATACCAGTATCAGGAGTATACATACTCCCCAACGCGCACATTGCATGGAGGATAGCGGGGGCCGGGAATTTGAGATGAGTCGTAGGCAATGAGAGGAGATTCATGAACGACGGTTTATGGAACAGACGTTCGGCAAGAGGGGTGAATGTGAAGAAAGCCTCGATTCTGCGACAGTTAGTCCAGTGGATCATAGAATACAAGAAAGGCACTGACAATTGTCGGAGGAGTGAGACGTTGGGTAAGTTCCGGGGCCAGGATGGATCGGTGACATCTAATCCCCAGCTCTTTGGGTAGGCCTGATGGCCTGCGTGCTCGAGACCATGGGACAGAGTGTCAAACGGTGGGCTGCCCATGAGTGAAGCCACACCGGCCAGCTCGTCCAGCGCAGAGGCTGTTGGAAAATGCATCGGTGGTATTTGGGAGCCGTCGTGAAACCCGAAGTTTTCGTTCAGTCCCGGGAACAAGGTCGACGGGTCGAAAAAACTGTCGGTGGACGCAGAACGAGACTGATGGTTGGATAGAGCTTGATCTTTCTCTCTCAGGAGAGCTTCCAGTTCAGCTAGGAGAATTTTAATATCGCCAATAGATCGATGTACGTGACACGCACTTATCCTATTTTCCAGCCGCTCGAATTTGTTCCTTGGCTCTTGAGCCTCTGGAACACTCGGTTCGGGCACTAGTAATGGGAATGGGTCAGGGCGAGCGAGCAAAATAAGTACGGTTACCAACCTTCGTCGAAAGTGCATTCGGGGTGAGGTGACAGCTCCGTGCCAGGCGGGGCATGTGCAACGGCATAGGAATGGGAGCGTTTGCACGTTGAGCACGGCCGTTTGGCATCGCTGTATCCCGAAAGCGCTGGTGAGTGAGCACACCTCGGGCATCGGGCATGGTGACTACGGACCATTTCTTCGGAGATATGCGTCAGACATTGGGAGAGAAGAGCCTCGGGCACCGAACTCACCAGCTTCCGACGACGGCACTGATGACATGCCTGCGGGCGTAGCGAGGACGCGTTCATTATGATCTGAGAGAACAACAAACGACCATAACCCTACCTGGTTACGACGTAACACCTGCTGGCTCGGAAACGGGCCTGAGGATGATCGTGCGGTCGTAGGTGATGACGACGGAGGAGCTTTGGGCATTGATGGTAAAGGAAAGAGGGCAAGTTCGGCGGAAGAAGGTTGGTGCACTGCCGCGCGCACAGGGGGCTTGTAAAGAGGAGCGACAGCAGATGACAAACCCACCGATGCAACCACAGCCGGCTAGAAAGATGGCGTTAGTGTTACGTCCGTAATCAGACGCTTGCCTGGTCTCTCAATGAATTTCAACTACGGTGTCCAACAGCCTAACAGGTGACTAGCAGCAAGAGGCCCAACGGGGGTTGACCGGAACCTGAATGGTGTAGAGATAGAGGCTACTTATAGTACACGGCAATGCTGGCCTTGATTCAGCTCACAATTTGATCGGATGAGGGTCATACACAGTGACAATGCAAACAGATCCGCACGACGCATGTTGTAGGATTTTCAGTGAGCCTCGGCCGATCTCAGGTAGCGATTAATCGCCGAAAACGGCGGCTATCTTTCTTTTTCGACGCTACGCAGAGAATGGAGATTGGGCTTCTCTATCTGAGCTCTTTTGGATAACCGCACGACCGGGAGTCTTTGCCCATCGTGCGATCTACCACTTACCCGCTCATACATGATAGATAGCCGGAAGATACATAGACACTATCAAAATACTGATGTGAGATCTGTACATGTCCAGCAACAGAACTCTGACTGTGCGTGAGTTGTGCACTAGAATACTGGGTTTGGGGCCAACTTAAAGCATTCATGGCGCTGGAAGGGGCCTGTACAACACGCGAGACACAGCAGATAGACCTGAGAAGATTGGGGGTGGTGGAAGGGGACACAGAGAGAGGACGGTCTCGTAGCGGTCTGGTGGCGGAGTAAGTACGGGCCGTATCCGAGACGGACGGAGGGCCGCACCCGGGCGGAGGACCGTTGCCGAATTGCCGGCCGGCGAGTTATCTGAGTCGGGGGACGACGGGCGGAGGCTGCTCCCTCCTCCAGCCACCCATGCCCAGTCATGGCTCCCGGACTCGACGTCCCCATTCTCACGACGGGAATATATTTGTGGTACAGCTATGGGAGATGTCCTCTTGACTCGTCCACGCCCAACACTCCCGTGCCCCCCGCTGCCTCATAGCATCTCCACCGCTGAGCCAGCTTTCGCGGAAGTGTCTCGTTGATCTCCCTTCCTCCCAACGTTTGGCTACAATCCCCCAGAAACATGAAGATCGATTGGAGCAAAGTAGAGCAGCCCGATGTTGTGTTCCAACGTTTCCCCAGCCGCAGATCAGTCGTCTATGGCTCAAAGGGGGTAGTCGCTGCTTCTCAGCCCCTAGCCGTTGAAGCAGGCTTGGAGATCCTTCGGAAAGGAGGAAATGCAGGTCTGCCCTTTTCACATGCCATACACTCATCGCCAAACTGACATGATCTCGCGTCCAAATGCAGCTGACGCCGCGGTCGCAACCTCTGCGGCCCTTAACGTCACTGAGCCCAGCTGTTGTGGCATTGGCGGGTTAGTGCTTCGCTCCTGTCCGTCTATATATGCGCCTTAACTGGTAGGGTCATACTTCTAGAGATGCATTCTGCTTGTTCTACGACGCGAAAACGAAGACCGTCAAGGCCTTCAACGGCTCGGGCCATTCACCTGCGAACTTGACCATTGATCATGTTCGCGGTCAAGGAATTACAGGTAACAAGATTCCGGCCACCAACTTGAATTCTGTGACAGTCCCAGGTATGCGTTGAAAATACACCTCAACGAAGCAGTGGTAGAATACTCGTAAATTACAGGGTGCGCTGCCGCATGGGTCGACACGGTGGGGACGCTTGGTAGCGGGAAGCTGACTCTTGAAGAGATACTCGAACCCGCCATTAGACTAGCGGAAGAAGGGTAAGTCCCATCCTCCGAGAGGAAACTAAGTTATTCAGCAAGAATTTCAGATTCCCTGTGTGCGAGATCAACAGCGTAGCATACCAGCGCTCTTTCGAGCTCATCAAGAACGCATCTCCGAACGGGGATGAAATGCTGCTGGACGGCAAGGCACCTCTCCCGGGCCAGTTCATGAAACTGCCCAACCTGGCGAAGACCTTCCGCGAAGTTGCGAAGAGTGGCAAGGATGGATTCTACAAGGGCCGTGTCGCCGAGGCGATCGTCGAACTCATTCAGAGCAAGGGCGGTGTGATGACACTAGAGGACCTTGCCAACCACTCTACGACCTTCGTTGAACCAGTCAAGTACACTTTCAACGACGAGGTCACCGTTTATGAGGTATGAAATCCCTCGAATTCGCTGTGACGACAGCCTAACGATGTGTGTTTATAGTGCCCGCCTAACGGTCAAGGAATCACCGCGTTGATCGCTCTGGGAATATTGGATAATCTCGAAGCACAAGGGACGATTGGGTCAATCCTAGAGTTGGAACACAACTCTCCTGAGTACCTCCACGTTCTTGTCGAATCCATGAGGTATGGTCTTCTGGTTCTCGTCTCGCCGATCATCGTTAAGAATTGGTTACTAGGTTGGCTTTTGCTGGTAAAAACCTCACTCCTCATTTAGTGAGCCAGAAAGTTAACCATGCGAGCAGATAGCCAGCACTATGTAACAGATCCCGAGTTTAGCAATATTCCTGTCTCAGAGCTCTTAAGCAAGGTCGGGCGCAGCATACCCCATTTCATAAGTACGACACTGACAGTTGCTTCAGGAATATCTTGCTGCTCGTGCGAAGCTCATAGATGTCACTAAATCGAACCCGAAAGTTGTTCACGTATGTGTCCTAAGTCCTAGCAGTGTCTAGCACGTCCTTAACGTTTATATGCGTTAGGGAAATCCCGTGCACTCTTCGGACACTGTCTACTTCACCGTCTCCGACCAGTGGGGCAATGCTTGCAGCTACATCCAGAGCAACTACGCAGGTAACACCCGTATCCTATGAGCTATATATTGGAAATCACTGATCGCCTCTTGTGTCTGAAGGGTTTGGTACGGGTGGTAGGTTACCACTTACTTTCGTTTGATTTCCATCTAAGGATTTTTGTAGCGGTGCCGAAGGGCTGCGGGTTCACCCTACAGAACCGCGGATCCAACTTCAACTTGACCCCCGGCCATGCCAACGCACTCCTGGTACTGCGCTCCCATATCAATTTACAGGCCTTCTGCCGCGTGTCCTGATCTATCTGCGTCTAGGGCGGTAAGCGGCCGTACCACACCATTATTCCGGCCATGGCGCTCCGCGGAGACGAGCTTTTCCTCTCTTACGGCGTCATGGGTGGCTTCATGCAACCGCAGGGCCACGTACAGGTCCTACTCAACATCCTCCGCGGATACGGCGTGCAGGCCGCCCTCGACGCGCCCCGATTCTGTATCTCCGCAGGTAGCCCCGACACGGAGAGCTCGTCGACAGGCCAATCAGGTGATATCAACAGCGAAGTCTACTTTGAGGAGGGCATCCCCGAGGCAGTTGTCGAGCGTTTGCGCGGTGCGTGTCTTCTGCTCACACGCGACATTCTGCCAGGTTGCTGACCACTGGGGGTGATATAGAGATGGGTCACGACGCACGTATCGCCAAGGGGCTCCAGCGAAGCCTTTTCGGACGTGGGCAAGTTATCCAGAAGCTCAATGACAAGTCCGGCAGGACCGTCTGGGCTGCTGGCTCTGACCCGCGCGCTGATGGTCATGCTGCCGCCCAAATCTAAGTGGTACACCAGGGTGTGGAGTATCCAAAGGAAGAATTAAAGTGATATCTGTAGGAGGTATCGACGGCGATCTACATGTATAAAATGTACTACAATATACAGTGTTCAGGATGATTACACGTAGGCGATGATACACGATAGTAGCAAGAGGAGCCCACGCCGATATACCACCAGAT
Source organism: Porogramme epimiltina (assembly GCA_900155495.1). Lineage (NCBI taxonomy): Eukaryota > Fungi > Basidiomycota > Agaricomycetes > Polyporales > Polyporaceae > Porogramme > Porogramme epimiltina. The sequence goes on along the minus strand of FTLJ01000113.1, from coordinate 19,591 downwards.
CAATCATTCCTTCGCAAACACTCACATCCACCTGCCACGGTGTCGCTCACTACCCTGCATACCCCTCAGTCGGTATTCACGCAGCTCTTTGGTGCGGTCCGGGCCTGTGATCCGACCCCATCCTGCAAGTGGAACTATGAGGGCAGTGGCGTTGTCGTCGCTACCCATTTCTTCGGCGAAGGTGAGGATACGCTCAGCGGCATGCTTGGGCGAGACCACACCGCGCGCGAGATCCGATACCTCCTCGTCCGACACAACAGAGGATACGCCGTCAGAGATAAGAGTGATATGCGACCACTTTGGGCCTGCGGGAAGTGTTCAGAGCAATGTAAGGGAATGCGTTGTGAGTTACGACGCACCTTCGAGTACCATGCTTCGCACTTCAGGCTCGGGCGTGACTCCGAACGGTTTGAACTTCAGATCTCCCAAACAACGTGTGTTCGCAAGAGCCCCCATCCACCTCCAACAAAAAGTGAGCTACGCCCCGAGAGTATGACGAAGACAGTGACGCATACCTCACTTCGCCGAACGAATCCGTGGTGAGGCCGCCCATCATCCGACGCAGCCTAACAGACTCGACACGTGCTTCAGCATGATGGTTCTCCGTCATTGGCGTGACTTTGCCCCCATTTGTTGAGGTGAGCAACACCCGTGTGTCACTAGAAGTATGGAACGTGTTAGGGACGTCACGCGTGCACCAAATTGTCATGTATGACTTGCCCGACATGGGCGACCGTCAAAGCTACGCGGTTGCTTTGGAAGAAGCCACTGCTATCGAGTGATTTCAACAGAACGATCGATGCAGTTGCGCCGCATTCTTTTGCCTCCTTCTCTTCAGACAGTATCTTGTCCACCTACGCCAAGGAAGTGTTAACGCCAAATCACAATATATTTTTATACCCCTCTTACCTCGAAGAACGCGAGGGTCGCTCGAGCTTCCAAATCTAGCTGTTGCTGATATTCTGGGGCCTCTGGGTCTAACCACGGCGCGAGGGCACCCCCATTGAACCGTCTGAAGTATCCCCCAACCTCCCTAGCCCACGCGAACACCTCCGGCACCTGAGATTTGTGTACGTTCTCGAACAGGCCGTGGAGCTCTTGGCGGAGAAATTGTGAGACGGTAGATCCGCCGTGGCCATCGTAGATGCCCACGAAGAGGACCTGGCGTGCCAAGGTCGGAGGTAGAGCGGAGGGATCCCAGTCCACGTTGTGCATCTTCTTGAAGCTGAGCTGGAGCTCCGTCGGATCAAGCGAGAGGCCAGCATACGCGTAAAAGTCCTCCTGCTGCCTGTGGGAGAGATGTGTATTGGGCAGGCTGTTACTGGACGTGCGCTGGAGGATAAATACCTGCGTTCCCCTCTCGAATTGGCTGTCCCGATGAAGTTCGGGTTATTAAGGTGTAACCGGGCCGCACCTCCCTCTGGATATGTCTGTTGGCATCAGACAGCTAATTCTGAAAGTAGGAGGGCTGACCTGGTGTGATGATGCGGACATAATCATGGTACTGTGCGCAAGGGGGACGGGTGAGGCGCGGCAGGAACCGGGGGAGCAGGGGCGGCCTGGACGGAAGAAGTAACGCCATGCAATCGGGCAATGGCCGCCACGATGCACATCGAGTAGACCCGAGCGGACGACAATGAGACAGTCGAGGATAGCAAGAGGTAGGATATGAGAAGGTCAGTGATGGACTCGTTTGCTGCCACTGCGACAGTCCCCAGACGGGTACCGATCACATCCGAGGACAAGGCTCGGCCCGGAATTCACACTCTAACCTTAACCTACGCACACAGCTCCCGTCCAATGCCAATCACAATGTAGACACTATTGGTACCATAAACATGCGCAGGTACAAGGCTGACTACATTGGAGGTGTGGAATTACTGTGAGCAGTGTTAGGGGTGTAGGATAAGTACAATTGCAACTATGATATGGCCAGCGTGAGCTCCCAATAGATCCCGAGCGACATAAACATATGCAGGGCAAAGTGCTATAGTTGTGTGTCGTCTATCCGCTTTGCCGCTGGCGCAGGGTCGGGTGTAGGCCCTGAAGGGGGGCTTGTCGGCTCGACGGCTTCTAATGGTGGAGGCGCGCTCCTTTCCTGGCTGTTCTCCTCTAACCACTTGTCCATCGCGTCCTTGCGGTTCGCGAACGGTCTGCGACCAAGAAGCTCAATCATGTCCTCGCTAGGACGTATATGTTAGTAATCTAGTTCAACGCACAGACGGGGTGAAAACTAACCGAGTGATGACCTCTTTCTCGAGGAGCAGCTTCGCCACCTTCTCGACGTCGTCCTTGTGTTTGGTCAGGAGCTCCGTCGTCCGTTGGTGAGCATGGCTGCAACAGCTCGTGGTCAACATATAGCCGGGTTGTCTAAGAGAGCAATACGTACACAATCATCTTGCGTACTTGCTCGTCGAGCATCTCAGCAGTCTTCTCACTGAAGGGCTTGACAAGAGACTCCTGGGTCGCGTTCGCACCACCATAGCTAACAGGCCCAACAACGTCGTTCATGCCGTAGTTGGCGACCGCTTCAAAGGCGATCTTGGTGATCTTTTGGAGATCATCCTGGGCACCAGTAGTGATATTTTCGTGGCCGAAAAAGATCTCTTCAGAGACACGACCGCCGAGAGTCATGCATATCCGGTCGAGCATTTGAGGTGTCGAGAAGAGGTACCGATCAGGGGGAAGGTACTAAAGATGTTTCAGTTAGCATAGGACCTATACCGTACCTCTAGAAATGAACCAACCTTTGCGTAACCGAGAGCACCTACGCCACGAGGGATGATGCTGACCTTCAACAGAGGGTCGGCGTGCTCCAGGAACCAGCCACAAATGGCGTGTCCCGCCTCGTGATACGCAACCGTCTTCTTCTCCTCAGGACTGAGCAACCTGCTCTTCCGCTCGAGGCCGACGATGACACGCTCGATCGCGGCTTCGAAGTCGTCCTCGGTAACGAAATCGTTCCCTACACGGGCGGCGTGGAGCGCCGCCTCATTGCACACATTTGCGACGTCCGCACCGGAGAAGCCGGGGGTGAGGACTGCCAGCTTCTCCGCAAACTTCTCGCGTTCGGGGAGCGTGTCGGAGAGGCGGAGAGGCTTGAGGTGGACCATAAAGATACCCCTACGGCCAACTACATCGGGGCGGTCAATAGCAATATGCCTGTCGAACCGTCCGGGACGCATGAGGGCAGAGTCGAGGACGTCGGGCCGGTTGGTACCAGCGAGCACAACGACATGCTCTTGGGTACCGAAGCCGTCCATCTCAACAAGGAGCTGGTTCAGGGTCTGTTCGCGCTCGTCGTTGCCACCAAAGCCCTTGCCCTTGCCGCGAGACTTACCGATGGCGTCGATTTCGTCAATGAATATGATCGAGGGTGCGTTCTTCTTCGCGGTCGCGAACAGGTCGCGGACACGGGAGGAACCGACACCGACGAAAAGCTCGACGAACTCGGAGCCGGATACGGAGTAGAAGGGGACACCTGCTTCGCCAGCGGTCGCCTTCGCGAGAAGGGTCTTACCGGTACCAGGAGGACCGGAAAGGATGGCACCACGGGGGATCTTCGCGCCGAGTCGCTCGTACCGACTGGGCTCCTTGAGGAAGGAGACGAATTCCATGATTTCCAGCTTAGCCTCGTCCATGCCAGCGATGTCGTTGAAACGGACCCGGACGTCCGTCTCGTTGTTGAACATCTTCGCTCTGCTCTTGCCCACATTGAAGATTCCACCGCTTCCCCCTCCTGCGCCGCCTGCGCGTCGCGAGAGCCAGATCATTATGCCGGCGAAGAGAAGGGTGGGGCCGAAGCTGAGGAGGTAGTTGAAGGTGGATACTTCTTCATGGTAGGAAACGGGGATGCGCTCGGACGTGGGGATGCCGAGCTCGTGCTGCGCTTCATCCAGCTTCCTCTCGAACGCTTCAACCGATCCGATGGAGAAGTAATATTCACCTCCGCCTGCCGGAGTTGCTGGGTACATTGCGCCAGTGGCATTCGAATGAAGCTTGACGCGAACCCTGGAGCGGTTGACCACCGTAAGGCTGTCGACAAGACCCTTGTCGAGGAACGCCGTACGGAACTCCTGCCATGTAATCTCGCGTGCTGAGGGGTAGGAGGTGGATGAGAGGGCAAAGAAGATGGCGGCAGTGGTGGCAATGAGCGCGAGCTGGTTGGGGTTAAACGGGTTGTTGTTGGGGGCCTCCTGCTTGTTACGCTTCGACTGCTCCTGCTCCTTCTTAGGCTCCTTCTGCTCTTGCTTCCCGGGCTCGGATCCCGACTCGCGCTGAGAGGCCTGTTGTTGCTGGTGGTAGCGCTGGAAAAAGCCGTCGAGCCCCTTGAGAAGCTCATCTTTGGGCACCGGATCCTTCCCGTCCTGTGGCTTGTTCTCGACCTGGGTCTCCTGTCCCTTCCCTTTCCCTTCCGTAGACTTTGAGTCGGAAGGAGGCTTCTGGTCTGGTGTTGGGTGGCCGTCTGAGGGTGTCGCGTAGAAGCGCGAGAAGCGGGTAGCAAAGGCGGGCGCAGCCCGTCGCCGTGCGAGCGCGGCCGCCTGGCGGGGAGCAGAACGAGACAACATGAAGGAGAAGAAAGCAAGGAGGGAGGACCAGGCAGCGGAGACCCGGCTTGAGCCAAGTCGTCAGAGATCGGGACGCGCGTGAGATGACTAAAGTAGCCCCTAACGTAGGGTTCTGTCTTTGCCGCACGCGATCGTAATCCTCGCCGGTGTACCCGACGCGTCATGAGCAGCCATTCATCGCGGTCGGAGACAAGGGCCGAGAACCTCTCCCCATGTCGTGCGTTTCGTGGCGTTGTAAGTATACATCGCAATACTGGGCACCGGTCATAATGCTGAGCTGTCTCAGAGGGTGTAACGGAAGCCGCTCCACATGTCGCCCTTCTCCATCCTCGCCTCCTGGACGCTCGCAAATTTGCTGTTCTTCTCATCCGCGTGCTTATTATCCACGCCCTCGATCACCTCGTCCCGCTCTCCTCGCATGCGCCGTGCATTTTCGTGCTTGAGGAGGAAGTACAGCCCAAGGGAGCTCACCCAGCCGATAGCTATGTACGCTAGGACAATCCCATGTCCTAAGCGGTACCATGGCTTGTCGACGGCGCGGTACTGGCAAACAGGTCAGGTTTCGTACGGAAAATGTTGCAAAAAAGGGAGACGAACCACGTTGGAGGTCACGGCACCATTCAAGTTTCCCCACCCAATGGCCATTCCTAAGACCGCACTGCGTTTATAGGAACCTTCGACGTTCGCCGAGACCCATGCACTGAAGGCCAAAGTCATTGATTAGATCTAGACGCTATCTTACGGGGTCGCAACTTACACGGAGTTAGCTATAAATGCTCGCATTAGTCAGACGCTCACTTCGTATAATTGATAATACTTACGGATGGTTGGATAGATGGAGCTACAATACCGTTCTTGGTGAGCGAAAGCAAATGGCCAAAATAACAGGTACGAAATCTTACGAAACAGCCAGGTACACAGCAAAGTACGAAAGAGACGGATTGGTGGAGCTAATGAGGATGATGTAGCCGACAAGTCCTAAACGGAACACATCGTAAGTGACAACAGGCCGCCTCGATGAGCGACGAGCATACCGCTTCCAAACAGTCCTCTGAGGAGAAGCATTAGTATATCTCGAGGGGTAATAATTGCGGCCGAAAGTTCTAGTCCTCACAGATTGATCCAAGCTCTTGTCTTTGCTCTATCTCCCCAGAAACCTACTACAACTGTCATGATGCACCCCCAAGCGTACACCGGCACAGAGAGTAGATTTGCGGCTGTCGCTTTGAAACCTAGCTGGTTGATGATCGTAGGGGTGAACAATGAGAATGCGAAGAGAGGTCCGTCACTTCAGGGCATCAGTATCGTCGGAAATAGCCTCAGTTCGTATGCACCCACAAGCCCATATATATCCCCACTGTTTCGCAGGTCAGCGTCGTACAGAGAGAAACGCGTTGAATAGTTTAAGAGCTTACAGGCAAACCATGTTTTCCAATCTGCGAGGGCTTGCCACACGTACTTCATCTTGAATGGCTCTCCAGCAGCACTGAACTTCATGTCAGCCTGTAGCCGACGAATCACCCAAACACCTGCATAGGGCTAAGTTCTTGGACAAACAACATGATCATCACCCACTCACGTTCTGTCTCCGTCAAAAACTTTGCGGTATCAGGAAAGTCTGATAGGATAAAGAACGATGCCGCAGCGCAGACGATGGTGAATAATCCTTCGAGGATAAAAATCCAGGCCCAACCCGGCCTGCCGCCTACACCATCCATGTTTGATATCGCAGCAGCGAGTAGGCCACCTTTAGGTCGCCAATTGAATCAATTTGGGTTGATGAGGACAAGGAACATGGTGCGACGTACTGAACGCGCCAGCAATCGTTGCTGATGAGAAGAACACGCCGACTCGGGTGCCCAGTTCATTCCTCTTGTACCAGCTACAACGACATTTCAGTATTTGAGACATGATGAGAATTATTAGGTGCCTTACCAGGACATATAAAACACGACTCCCGGATATAGTCCTGCTTCTGCCAGACCCAAAAGAAAGCGAAGGCCTGAATCAATAGCATTAGCCCTGAATTTGTCTACCCCATAGTACAGACGCACCGACGAGGCCTGCATAGTTGGTGACAACACCATGAAGCGTCTGTCACAACATCAATGGCGCGCTATCTCCGAACAAACGACGCATACCATCGCAACGCCCCAGATTAGCATAATAAAGGACAGCCACAAAGATGGACGAAGTTTCTTGAGGGCGACATTGCTTGGGGGCTAACGATTGTCATGATTAGATTTTGGTTTACTATTCTTACGGGCACAATTGCTCACCTCAAACAATGAATAGGGGAAGAAGAATACTGTCAGCGCTATGAGGTACTGCTTGTCGGTGATATGCAGGTCATCTGTCATATGGTAGAGCTACAGCAACGTAACAATGTTAGATAAGGGGAAAGGGGATTATCGACGAGACGTGCATACCTTGGCATTGCCGATGCTTCCTCGATCCAGGAAGTTGAGGAGGTAGAGGACTGCTAGCCAAGGCACAACATGCCAGTCAATTTTCCTCATGAGTCGGCGTTCATCGATGCCTGATGTATCGACGTCGGGGCAGTAGATGTCTGTGGGCGTATCGTATACAACAGCAGACTCGGGATCCTTGATATCCTTCTGGGAGGCACTTTCCGTGGACATGGTCGGAAGCTAGGGGCGAGGGTTCGCGATAGAACAGGCGCGATGGAGCAGAGTCATATATAGTACTAGACGTGCCTGAGAACTGGGTTCCGGGTACGGCGGACTTGGTCACTGGACGCATGATGGTCTTCTATTGGGAGCTCGGATACAAGTAAACACGCATCCATTCTGGGACCAGATATCTAAGCGCGTCTGGGGCGACGGATTCCCGTGATAAGCCATGGACGAAGAGAGAGTCGGATGAGAGGCTTGGTGAGCTGGAATCACATAGATAAAGAGATAGTGTCGGTACATACATTTTACAGGCTCGCCTAGAGTGGTTCACGCCTTTGCCAGCCCATCAGTATCCACTCCAATCCTCCAAGATCAATGTTCGTCGGCCGCCTGTTTGGTCATTTCTTGTTTCGACGCGACTACTTGGACGGTGACAAATTTGTACGTTGAATGCGACTTGACGTATCTGGCAGGTGAAACCTATGAGCATGCAGGCGTCAGCAAGAACTATGGCGCACTTGTACTCATCACACTCACCTTGTCGGTTCACAATGTCGATGGTGTGAGGTACCTCTCACAGGCTGAATGCCCTCCTGTAGACGTCCACTCCCAGCACTGTTTCAAGATCCTGGAGGGCCCGCGCTAACCAGGTCCTCACATCCTCCGTCTCCTTTGCGGCGACACGGACGATACAACCCTCTCCATCACATATTGGGCTCAAAGACCATAGGAGGTGAGACGGATGTTGCTGTTTGAACACGGTGATGGCTTCGTATGCAGCAGTGAGATGTCGTATCACATCTTGGACAAGAGGCCCATAGATTATAGCTGTTGCATAGCAAGAATAGGGAGCTAAAGTCTCGGCCAGTGTCCGGGACGTCAACGGTGCCTGTGGTGTCTCGTGTTCTTCGAGTAACATTGCGTCTTTGGCAACCCGTTTGCCGTCTATCCAGACTTCGTTGAGGCTGTAGTATCTCGAAAATAACCATTCCTCTCCCAAAGATTTTCTACCAGAGGTAATCCAGTCGAGAAGGACGGCGGATGAAGTCTTGCTGAGATGGAACGTCTGGAGTTGATGGTATTTCGCCGATCGAAAGCAAGTAACGGGGTCGGGGAGTAGGAATAGGGCACTTCCCGCGGAGACATGGACATTTAATCTCTGCGTTGTAATCTGGGATGTTTTCAATCGAGAGGATAGACGCTGCCCCGGCCGCGCCTTGAACACTTTGGTAGATCCCTGGCATTGGTTGTGTGGTCGATCGGTGGGGAATACATCGGAGAGGAGGTAGATACCTGTGAGAGGATGACCAGCCGAGAGCTATCGCGTACTTCAACATTCAGGTGTACACGGTCTCCTCCTACTAGCCCGCCGCCGTAGCTAAGAACGTAGATGATAGAGACGTCTGGAGAAGGAAGTTGTGGGGAGAGGAGCTTCAGCGGATACGTCGCAGCCAGTTCTGAGAAAACATTCTCAGAGCCGTCATTTCGGAGTACAACACGGCCGTGGCCCTGCTGAATCTTGCTGGGTGCCATGGCGATAGCTGAGGGGAGAGAAGACGCGAGTCCAAGGCGAGTTTGGATCAAGGAGAGATAAGTACGGGGGATCGGCGCCACAGATCCCCTCCAAGACGCGTCCCGAGAGGCGCCCATGGGCCTCGCGTTTCGGGCACGTGGTGTCAGATCGGGCGACCCGATCTGCAACTTTTTGGACCTTGCGAGACCGTCTCAAGACTTCTCCTCCATCTGTCTGTGTGTCCCTCCACCTGACCTACCGCCTTCTCTTTTGCGCACATCTTCGACAACTCAACATGCGTCCGCTTACGGAGGAAGAGAGCAAAACTGTGTTCACTAAGCTAGCCAACTACATTGTGAGCCCAATGCACCTCTACCCGAAGGCCCAAATGACCGACATCTTGTTGCTCAGGGCAAGAATCTAGTGCACCTTATTGACCGTCAAGATGAACCGCATTGTTTTCGTCTTCAAAAGGATCGCGTATTCTACGTGTCGGAGTCATCCATGCGACTAGCCATTTCCGTTGCTCGACCCAATCTCGTCAGTCTCGGGACATGTTTCGGTAAATTCACGAAGAGTGGGAAATTCAAGCTTCACATTACCGCACTGGATTATCTCGCACAATATGCGAAGTATAAGGCAAGTCATTCAACTTGGTAATCCGAACCCAAGTCTTCACGCCATGTTTTAGGTCTGGATCAAACCCAATGGCGAAATGCCCTTCCTCTACGGTAACCACGTACTCAAGGCACATCTCGGTCGTATAACGGAGGACACACCTGAGCATCAAGGCGTGGTTGTGTTTAGCATGAGCGACGTTCCACTGGTGAGCGCATACTTATTATTCCGCAACAACTCTTCATATCTTTCTAGGGTTTCGGTGTTACCGCTCGGTCCACCATCGACACGAGGAAACTCGACCCTACGGCAATCATTGTCTTTCATCAAGCGTACGTTGGAAAACTTACATAGGTTAATTAGCCACTCACGCTGCATTTTAGCGATGTGGGTGAATACCTCCGTGACGAAGTAGGTAAATTATGCGAGATGCTAGGGAGCACGCTAACGGTATGGTTGTCCAGGAAACACTCTTTTGAGAAGGGTACGCTGCGTTGCGGCAGAATGCCTGCGCAGTGCTCTGGCTCGGATATGAAGTGCTCGACCGTGTCAGGATGTGCCAGGTGCTTGCAATGCAGGAAAAGGACGATCATATTTACTCGTCTATTGGATACTTTACACATGTATACGCTCTTCACGTGCCAATCCATGTTTTCTTCATGTCTTTGAGGTCGTCGAAACTTGAAAGCCTATGCGTGCCCCAAACCATGCGGGCAAGTGACGGTGCAACACCCGCCAATTGCCGCCCGCGTCATAGGTGCTACACGTCTACCCGGTGCACGTGTCTTCGCCTCTACCATGTCTACCGCCACAACCTCCTCCGCTCCGGACCTTGCTTCCCAATGGGCCGCCCTCTCGGACGCAGACGTCTCTCTGGGAAATGTCGAGGAGCTACTCAAACACATACAAGACGAGTTATGGGTGCCCGCTGCATGTGCCGACCGAATTCTCGACGATGTAGCCGCACAACAAGCATTGCTCGACCTTGGGGTTGAGCGCACGACTGCTGTTGTGGAGCGCGTACGAAAAGCTACAGCTCAAGCTGTCTCCGGAGGCGACGAAGAGCTGGAGTCGCCTGTGGAGGGAACAGAAGATTTTAGTCAAAGAGCACGGCACGCCGCTCTTGCCTCTTACTTCGCGGAGGCATCTACAGACGCGCAACTCTGCCGTATACGTGCACTATTGCTGGAACGTCTCGACAAGCTCAACACCTGGATACAAATCTGCAGGGAGGCCCCGGTCAGTAGCGGGAATGAGGAGGAGGAGCCTATTGATGAGGAGTGGGAAGACGATCCATGGGCGGACGAGTCCGACGCACCCGAACGGCCAGCCGCGTCCAAGTCCGGTGAGGCTCCCGTGCCCCTCTCAACGTTCCTTACCGCGAGCTTGGTGGAGACGGCATGTCTTCTTGCCTCACAAGAATACTTTGCCGCCTTGGGAATCCTGTACCAACGACATGGAGATACGCTCTGGCCCTTCCGCTTTTCAATCCTCGACTGTATACCGGAATACGTATATGTGTCGGAGTACAAGGACTTATTACCATCCTGCGACATGGGCACAGGGACGGAACAACGGCTGCCAACACAACTATGGAGAGAAGACACGGATTTCGTGGAAACACCAGAATGCGCACGAGCCCTCGAAGAATGCGGCCCTCCTCTTTTACCACTACCTGTCGAGGACGAGACATGGAAACACCGAATCACACCGAATCCCTTGTCCTCCTCCGACCTCTCCGCCTGGTACCTTCACAGAGTGGACGATATTCTGCTGTCCACAGGAATGGTCGATGCCGCCTTGGCACTCGTACAACATGCTGCGTCGCAAGGGGTCCCCGCGCTCGACGAGGCTGGTGAAGAGCTCAGCTTGATGGCGCGGCTCGTATACGACGCACCACAGGGAGGAGATAGTGCCGCTCAGGACTGGTCTCTCGAGCGGTGGAGGTCAATGACGCCGTCGGACGTTATTCGTGCCTACCTCGTGTATTCTACCGAGACGAGCATCGCGCAAGACATCCACACACTGGTCATGCCCTATCTCTTCGTGCTCGAGTCCCGCGCGGAGCGTGCGGGCCAGTCGGACCCGTCCCTTAGCACCCGTCTCCTCTACGAGTACATCTTGAATGCACGGTTAGATATTGTCGCCGCGATATTCGAAGCGTCCAAGCCCATCCTCCCAGCAGCTCAACGAATTATCCGCGACGATGAAGACATGGCGCGCCTCGCTCTCGCGTGTCTATACGGGAGTGAGAGCTTGGACGAGTGGCCAACCATGAGCCGCATCTTCGAATGCCTTCCGGCATGGCCTACCCCGGAAGAGAGCGAGGACGACGCAGACGAGACGGACACTACTATCGCTTCTCTGGGAGATTTTGTCACCCCTTCGACCACAAAAACTCAAGCAACACCAGCCGATCTTTTCCTGTTCTTCAAGCCCCTTCCGACCACCTCCCTTTCCCGCGCACTGGACGTCCTCGACGTGCATCTCGAGTCAGGAGAGATCCTCTCTCGTTGGAGTGTTCCTGCTCCTCTGCGGTGGTTCTTACGGAGTAATTCCAACATTGGGGAGCAGCGTTCCCGGGCAAACCGCATGGCGCGCCGAGCAAACGCGTCTGACGACAAACTTGTCACTCAGGAAGATTGGGAATGGCTCTTAGAGGACATGCTCAAGCTCTCGGGATCAGGGGAGGGCGCGTCCAGGAGCGCATTTTGTCTGCTATCACGAGACGATGTCATTCGCACCTTCTTCAGCGGACTTCTCAGCACCGGCAGTAAGTTTACGGCGTGATGCAATCGAAAAGGCTACTCACTGTTCACCCTTTAGACTTCGATATCGCCAAGAAACTACTCCAGTCATCAAGCGTCGAGCTTTCTCTTGACCATCAAGTAATTGAGGACATATGCCTCACTTGCTCTCAAGAGTTTTACGATAACGCATCCTCCGGCAATTATCACTTCGGCGACATGAAGCTTGCGTACGACTGGTACGTGCCCTTCCTTCTATCGGACTGGACCTCCGAATAACAACGTCTCTCCGCTAGCCTCGACGTTCCTACTTCATCCGATAGGATCATCGAGGAAAAGGAGTTTATCGAAGCCACTTCCCGACTATGCTCATTTAATCTTATGTCCCGCCCCGGCATCCCCATATCGCCCATCGAGATCCGCCTCACCAAGGACCGTCTCTCCCTCGTGTCTCGTGTTCTCTCGAGCAACAACGACGCTTACAAGCACACCGAGGTTATCCTCGACCTCGTCCACAAACTTGGCTTCCGCGGGAACGTCGTCGCCGAAGTCAAAGCGCTCGCCATGCTCGCCGAGACCGCGCTGCAGTCGGACGACTTCACCCGTGCGCACGAGACCGCCGAGCGAATGGTCGACACTGTCCTCCTTCTCCGCGCCTCTACCCCTTCCCCTGCGCCGGGCTCCCCCGTCGCCGAGGCGAGCGAGGTCGCCTGGCTCACCTGCTTCCAACTCGGCCGCCATCCCGAGCTCCCGGACGTCCCGCGCAAGCTCGCCCTCCTCGCGCGCGCGCTCGAGCTCTGCCCGCCTGAACGCCTCCCCGACGTCCTCACCGCCTGGCGCAGCCTCGAGGAGGAAGACATCGACGCGCGGCGCGAGGCCCTCGCGGAGCGCAAGGGCCGCGACGGGCGCAGGCGCGGGCGGCGCACCGCAGGACGCGCCGCGGGCATCGGTGCGGGCGCGGCCGCGGCGTCGCTCGCGGCGCGCCTGCAGAACATGCAGATGCACATCTCGCCCTCGCCGGACGCGGCGGCGTTCGCGGGCAAGGCGTTCAGCCGCGTCGCGGCGAACATCCCCTTCGCGCTCGGCGGCCGCGGGCGGTCGTACCTGTCCGAGGAGGCGTCGGACCGCTCGCGCAGCGGGAGCCGCACGCGCGGCCCCGACAGCGCGCACGTTGTGTCGGAGCAGGCGTCGCGCGTGCTGCAGAAGGGCATCGGCTGGCTGCTCGGCGCGGAGGACGAGTGAGAGCGGGCTGTCGTCGGAGGAGGGCCTTGGGTGGACTGGACGGACGCTTCCGGACTACTTTCCGCGGGGCTAAATTATGTACTTACTGTAGTTAGCACTTGGGACGGTTCACATGCGAACATTTCTACCATGCACACGAGCACACACGTTGGTTCGCACAACATCGGCTGGTGAGGAAATGGTGCTTGCAGTACGGGGGGTGCCTGCAGCCCGGCCCATGGCCATACAAAGTGCGACGCAGCGCACGTATCGGGACGCCGACTAGTACAACATGACATCGCCACACATGCGTACGGACGAGCAATAATACTACGGACCAAAAACGAGCGAGCGGGGTGTGCGACGGGTCGGCACGAGACAGAGACGGAATGTGCGGGGACGGGAACTGTGCGGGGGAAGCTAGTGACGATGCGGTGGCTGACCGAGGCGGGAGAGACAGACACGGATGCGTACTGGGACACATTAATTACATAGGGGGAAGTAGTCTATAGTAGTGGTATCGGGGGTGAGGGACAGTGGGAGAGACGTATGCTCGTAAAGTGGGTGCGGGAACGGAATGAGCGTGAGGGCTTGGTGGTGCGAGGTTGGGATTACACGGATAATACGAAATAAAAAAAAAGCGACAGGCCGACGGAAAGGAGGAAGTGAGGGGGAGGGAGGAAAGAGCGTCCTTAGGCTACGCGGTCTCGGACGCGGCCAATCTATCCACAGAGACACATTTGACCAAAACAGAGGGAGAGAGAGACGGGAACGACTATGGAACACACCCAATAAGGCTGGGACGGAAGACAGCAGGCATGCGGCGGGACGTGACACGGGGCGTGAGGGGATCGTTGCTGGACGTAGACACGTTTTACACGTTGCTCGCAAAGCGCGAGCTGATGCCCGTGCGCGCGCGGGGCCGGTTCACGACCCCGCCCGCCCTCACGCCCGCGCGCCGAGGCTCGTCCGGCGTGCGCGGGCTCCCGCTCGCCTCGGACCCGCCCGCGAACGCGCGCGGGCCGCCGCCCCCGCGCCCGCACGCGGCGCAGTACTCGCCCTTGCCGTCCGTGGCGCGCAGCTCCTCGACCTCCGCCTTGAGGTCGCGCACCTGGCCCTCGAGCTCCCAGATCTGGCGCTGCCACGCGCGGCGCGAGGAGAGGATCTGCTCCTGCAGCGCCTGGATGACGCTCGACTGGTCGCCGCCGTCGGCCGCGATCGCGAACATGGCCTGCTTCTCGTCGCTCGAGCGCGCGCTGCCGTACTCGAGGCCCCGTGTGCCTGGGAAGTCAGGGCTCAGGGGCGAGACTGCTGTCGTCGCGGTCGTCGGCGTGCCAGTGTCGACCTCGAGGGACGGGCGCGTGCGCAGGGAGACGTCGTCCGTGACGGCGAGCTCTTTGATGTCCCGCGTGAACAGGGTGGACATGGGACGGATGCTGAGCCCGACAAAGTCCGTCTTCGTCGGCGGGGCGCTACTGGGCGAACCCCCAGCAAGCCGTGCGTCTGAACGGGTCGCGGAAGTTGTAGGTGTCAGGTGGTGATGGCTCATCTCGCTCGACCCATCCGAAAGTGGCGCGGTGTAAGGAGCCTTCGCAGCGAGGTTCATCGACGACGAAGCCGTGGTGACGATGGATAGTTCAGGAACCTTTCGGCGGGCACTGAGATGCTGTTGCTCACGCATCCCACTTGAGGCCGATGCGGACGAGCCGGTCGAAGAGGAAGGAGGTGAGGAAGCAGGCGAGTTTGAGCCATAAGAACCGCTCGAGCCGACGGAATCCGCGAGTAAACTCGGCGACAATGAAGGGACCGGAACGCGGTGGGTAGAACCCTGGCGGGGGCGGGAATATTGTGCTGGAAGAGGCGGTGGGTGAGCCGCGAACGCGTCCTGGGTGAAGGCGGGGACGGGTGGCGGAGGCGAGCTGGGCGACGTGCGATCCTTGCCGTTGTTGAAGAGCCTCATGAACCCGCTTTTCTTCCTCGCAACTTGCCTCGTCGGGCCGCTAATGGGCGAGTCTCCTGGCAGCGGGATCGGCGGGACGTGACGCTGAGGCGAGTCGAAAGTGCTCCTTCCCTTCCCTCCCGCGCTGCTCGACCGGGCACGTCCTTGCGCGCGGAACGACTCCCCGTCGATCTCGGACAGCACGGTCTTGGACGTGCTCGCGTACGGGCTCGAGATCGTCGGGTGCGCCGTCACGCTCCGGGCCCGCGCTTGGGCCTGCGCCTCCTCCAACGAGATGAGCTTGAGCGCCCCAGCCGTGTTCTCCCACGTAGAAAGTCCACCCATCGTCATCGCCGAGAGGGCAGTGTCCCTATTACGAGGAGCGACCGGGCTCGTGCCCGTGCTTAACCCCGCGCCCGGTGTTACCGGAGATTGCTGATAACCGTTGAGTTTGCCAAGGGCGTCCGGGTGGAGAGAAGCCTTGTCGACCGGCATGGGCGATGAGATGCCTTTGGTCCCGACGCCGCGGTGGATAGAGAAGGAGTCGTTTAAGCTGGGATTGACCGAAGTGGTAGACGTGCCTGGAGTCATGCTGAGCGTGGTGGTCGACCGGAACTGGGACATGCTGCTGCTAGGAGTGGTGTCCGTGAGGGTCGCGTTCGACTCGCTTCGGTTCACCCCAAACGACATCTGGTTAGGGGACGGCGGCGGGGGATCGTGCTCCTGAGCCCGGACCAGGTCTGGGTTGGCATAGGGGTGCGTAAACTCATAGTGAGGGGTAGCGGAGCGAGTGGGCGTGAGGCCGAGGATTGAACGATCGTCTCCATAAATGTCTCCATGCGGCGGGGTCTCCGTTCGCGTAATGGGTGAAGCGGCAGACGAGGCGAAGGCATCCATGGGGCTCACGTTGGAAGGCGTCCGAGCACGCAGCCGCGGAAGTGAGAGCTTATCTCGCAACGATTGTGGGGACTGGTGGGCGGCGAGCGAGGTAGTTGACATGGATGCTTGGGCGAGCGCACTGGAAGAAAGGAATGGTGCTGAGGGGGACGCATCTGAAGGGAAGAAGGGAAGAAACATACGCTAGGGCACCATTGGCAGAGAAAGTGGAGGCCGCATCGAAGGACTGCTTGCCTTTGCCTGAACGGACCGAATCATTGCTTGGACGTGTCTCGCCGCTGGTGCGCGACAGCCCCCATCCCTTCTTGTTGGTGAGATCCTTCTTCTTGGACCGCTTCGAGGGCTCTTCGAGGACGCTCTTGGAATCTGTTTCATCCTCTTCCCAAGGGGCGGGAGAGTGGAAGCGCATTTTGGGCCCGTACATGCTGATCCGGGGCTCCTCTTCTTCGGGCTCGATTAGGGAGTCATCGTGCTCTTCCGGCGGGAGGCTCTGGTACTCTGAGATGCTCTGCGACTCGGAGGACGAGCGGGGATCATCCTCGAGGTCGAGACTGCTTGCATTAGGAAAGTTGAGACGCTCCCTGTCGGTGATGGGAGAACGGGGCTCGGAGAGGGAAGGGGAATAGCCTTTGGGGCTCTGGGGGAAGCGGAAGGAGTGGGGGTTGGGATCAAGGAAGGGCCTGTCTGGAGGACGTGGGGAGAAGTGGGGATGGCTGTAGACCGAGGGCGAGTCGGAAAACTCGGAGAGGGAGGGGAAACGGCCGTGGAGGTCTGCGCGGGCGGCGCGCTGGTCAAGGAGATGCCTGAGGTGGTCGTCGTGGGCGGGGAGGTCGGCGGGAGGGTTCATGGCGATCATGAAAAGACGGTCCTTTGAGCGCGGGAGAAGGGGGAAAGGAGCGTGTCGCGGAAGAGAAGGACGGAGAGGCCGACGGCCACGAGAGGACCTGGACGGAGAGAGACCGTAGGCGTCGGGCGAGTGCGCGCGAACAGGACCCAAGAGCCAGGAGCCAGTGGGAGCGCAGGGAGGACTCTGGCTGAACGCAGTCTAGCTCGCCGGCCAAAACAGCAGTCAACAAACGCGCTCCCTCAGCTGCTCTCGGTTCCGTTCCGCGCCTTCACATCAGACAATCCAGCCCAGCAGAGCCCAGCTCGCCTTATCAGAACTCCCCGTCCCCGCGGTACCTGTCCCCCGCGACGCTCTTTCCCTCCCCGCCCCCGCTGCCCCCTGCCCCTGCCGTGCGCGGATGCTTCCGAGGCCCAGCGGCCGTCCGCGCGTCCAGCATGCCACCAGCCACAGAGCTGTCAGCGCGCGTCGAGGTGCGGCGTCGCGCGCGCGGACGGCCCAGGGACGGGAAGGCCAGGGCCGCGGTGATCACGGTGTGGGGGACGCTGTAGGCGCAGCGAGGCGAGAAGACGTCGGCGAGCCCCGCGAGCGCGCCTCTGAGCGCGAGAACCGTCCCAAGCTCGCAGGACGAGCGCCGCTGCCCCTGCCCGTCATGATATCATCACCTCGAACCCTCCCCGTGGCGTCCGCACAATTCATCCAACCCCACTCCCCCTCCCATAGCCTCCCATCCCCATCGCCGCTGGCCCCTCGCGCCTCTCTCCCCCAGATACACGCCCAGATGCGCGTCCACACACGCCGCCCAGTGCACACCACAACCAGCGGCGCGATGACGAACCCGTCCTCGGCCACAATCTGTGCCGGCCCGGCGCCACCACGAGGTCGAACACGTGGCTTCGTGGCTCCCGATGAGATCTACCCAGCGTCTCTCGAGGCCCCGATTGCCTTGGGCGTTTGCCGGCCTCGTCCGTGCTGCTTCTCGCTGTTCTCTGCCGCCTTGCCCCCGGGTCCGCCAGGCGTCAACTGCTCGCATCCTCAAAAATTCCATGACCATGTCCCGTCCCGCCTCGCCCGAACCTGCGCTCGCCTTGCCCTCCCCTCAGGCCTCGCCGCCCGCTGTCCCCGACTCCGAGCCTCCAGCCCGCCCGCTCGCCCAGTCGTCCGGCGGCCGCGTCTCGGGCAAGGCATGGAAGTACTCCAAGTCTGCGACCGTGTAAGCCCCCCCACCCTCCCAGCGACGACGCCTCGCGGCGTAACGACGGCACTCCCACTGACGTCTCGCACGCGAAGCCGCTCCCACCTTCCTGACGGCCTCAAAACCAAGAAATGGGAAGACCGCATGGAGAAGACCAAGAAGGCGCAGGCGATCAAGAAGCTTCAGACTGAGCTCAAGGACGAGAAACTCGCAGAGATCCAGCGGTGCGTGAACAGCCGCATGCCTCTTGCCCCCCACGCCCCCTCGGGCTGATCGGGGTCGCCCCCTGTGCGGTTTCGGTGTGCACAGGCGAAAGGAGGTCACCATGGAGCGCAAAAAGGCCGCGGAGGAACGGCGCAGGCTGGAAGAGGAGAAAGCCAAGGTACGCATTGAACTCCCCGAAGCCCCGCGTCTCCACGCAACGCGCCCTCCCGCCTCCGCACCGCCGCGAGCACCGAGCTGACACCCGCGACGTCTTGGAACCCTCCCGGGGCTGTCCACAGATGGGCGCACGCAAGGCCGCGAGGCTCCGCCGCAAGGCCGGCCGCACCAAGAAAATCAACCACTGAGCGCCCCTGTGGCGACGACTCTGCCCTTTCCGGGCTCGCCTCGCCAATACTTCCATTCGCGAAACCGGGGTGCAGTCTTTTCGGGCTTCAAAATGCACTACGTACAGAGGAGCCGGGGCTACGCGATGCGCGCCATGGGTCGGCGAACCCGCCGTGCAGTCGGCGGCCCCTAGCGTGCGCCCCGGCTTCCCTCAACGGACGGCCGCTCAGGCCGCGTAGATATCGAGGTCGGACAGCTTGGCGTCTCGGTCTTGTTGGACCCCTGTAATCTGTAGCCCTAGTGTACGCGCGGGACGTCGACATGTACGATCACCTCGATTCCACATATACATTAGTGGAGCAGCTACGATATATTGAGCACTAGCACACACGCCCCCGCCGCCTCGAGGCTCGCCCCGCCGCCCGAAACATCAAACACTAGCACCCTCTCTCTCTCCAGCGCGGGCGCGGGGACCCTACAGGTCCCAGCTCGCGTCGACTTCTCCCGGCTGCACGAACGGCTTGTCGAGCCCGGCGACGACGCCCTCGCACATCGGGCACTGCGCCGCGAGCACCTCCTCGAGCTCTTCGCGGATCCGCTCCGCCCGCGCTGCATCCTTCTCGCTCGCGTCCCGCTTCGCGCCGCCCCCGCCCCCGCCCCCGCCCAGCCCGATGCCCGGGATCCACCCCGCGGGCGCAGTGACGAGGCTCGCGAGCGCGTCGGGCACGATGAGGTCGCGCAGGCGGTCGCCCGCCGAGAGCAGGTTGCGCCCGAGGGCGTTCCCACCTCCCCCACCGCCCCCACCACCACCGCTACGGGGGCCCGTGCCGAAGTTGGCAGAGAGGAGCGCACGCTGCGCAGAGG
>FTLJ01000112.1:0-16031 GCA_900155495.1 Porogramme epimiltina | reverse complement strand
ACAGAGGGCGCATCAGGTTCCGGGGCGGAAGGCGGGGCACATCTGTCCGCCCGCCCCCCCCGCCCACCAGCCCCCCGCCGGTGTCCCACTGCGGCGGTGCGTCCAGCGCCGGCGCGCACGTCCCATGCCGATCCACATCTCAGGTACCCGGCCCACGCCAACTCTCGCCAGTCGCTCTCCTCACATGTCTCTATCCCAGGGCCACGCGACGCCCATTCCACTGTGCGCTGCGCCTGCCTTTGCCCTTCGTGCTGCGCAAACAATATCGAACTCGGGCGGCGGCGCGCCGCAGCGAGAACGCGGCACCTGTATGCCTGTGAACAAGCACCAGGCGCGAGGAGAGGAAAGGAAGGACGAGGGCTGGGTGGGAAGGGCTGGGAGATCAGAGATATGGGATCAATGACTGACCCGAGTGGATTGGGTCCCGAGCCCGTTCCTGGCAGGCGATGTCCATCTCGCCACCCCACAAACAGACAGACGGGCAGCAGACTGTTCCGCAGGTGCGAGCTCCCTTGCGCGCTGCTCCTTGCGCTTCTCTCCCGCCTCCTCCTCCTCCTCCTCGTCGCCCGCGCCCGCCCGCCCGTCGAGTCCTCTCCTTACCGCTCCAACGCGCCCGCCTCTCCTTCACCCGACGCTCCCTCGCACCCGAGGCTCAATGCGCATCCCCGCGCGCTTCACGGCCTACTCGTCCTGAGCCCGATCTCCTTCTCCCATCTCGCGCCCGCCTCATCAACCTCTATCACCAGAAGCCCACCTTCCTCGCCTCGCCTCGCCCGCCAAACCCTCCTCTATAGTCCTTACCCGACCCCCCCTGCGCGCTGCGCCCCCGGCTCCTGCTAGCACACACCCGGCCCCAACTCGTTAGGAACGTAACGTACCGCAAACTTTATGAACTTCACGGTCGACGACTCGGACCCCTCCTTTGCTTACTCCGACAACGGCTGGGCTGTCCAGGCCGCAGACGACCCGGATCTGGACCAGTTCTTCCAAGACACATACCACGTCGCCACCGTCAATGGTGCTTCCGTCTCCTTCCAGTTCCAGGGCATGGCCTTTGCGCTCTACGGATCCAAGGGCCCAGGACACGTACGTGCTCTTCTCTCACCTCCTTCCGCATACCCCTGCGCCCGCCCCCACACGTCAAGCCGTTTGCTGAGGGCGCACTCTGCAGTCGAAATACCAAGTGCAGTTCGACAGCACCGTCGTCAATCTCGACGCTTCCGCGGACGAGACTGCCTTCCGCCAGGAGCTCTTCTCCCACTCGTTCTCGGCCAACGAGTCCGCGCAGCACCTCGTCAAGGTGACTGCAGTCTTCAGCGGCGACGGAGTGCAAGGCAAGTGGCTTGATGTGGACTACATCACGTTCACGTCCGGCACGTACGTCCTTCCGTCACTGTCCATCTCGCGCGAGCTTCTTCTTAGCACATCCCTTCCATAGCGGCACTACTTCGGCGATCGGCACGGCAACTTCGTCCCCACCATGGGCCACAGAGTACGTACGCTCGTTCCTCAGGCACTTTCCGCCGTCCCTTGCATTTGTTCTTCAATTGTCCCCGCGTTCTCCGTGGCCCGGCACGCGCAGGCATTGTCGCCTGCCGGGCTCCGGATGGCGCACCGTGGGAGCGCTCGCACACGGACCTCTCGATCTAGAAACTCAAACGGAGGCTATTGATGTTCGCAGCGCCGCGGCCGCGACATGCAGTGTGCTCACTGCTCCATCTGACGTCTGTCCGCGGCGCATGCGCTACCTTCTTGATACGATATCTGTGTTGCGCGATGTGTTCTGTGGCTAGCGCGGTTCCGTGTACGATCGTCTCCCGGCCCGCCTGAGGCCACGCCTGTGTCCTTGTTCCTGTTCGGTTCGAAAGATGAAGGACTTTCCGTGTAGATGCTGACCTCGCCCTGTCTCTGAATATAGGTCTTCACAGTCGCAGACCTCGACCTCGTCCGTGTGCGTGTATTCCATCGTTCGCCTCTCATTGTTCCGTTCTAACTAGTCCCATTCCCATACAGCTCTTCTGGGGGCGCCAATTCCAGCACATCATCCTCATCGACCTCTCACCTTTCTACCATCCTCGCCGTCCTTTTTGGCGCACTCATCGGCGTCTTCATCGTCGGCCTCATCGTCTACCTCATCCTCCGCCGCATCCACGACCGTCGTCGCTCACGCGAACGCCAATTCCGCTATGGCCAGTCATCGGTCAACCCCAGTCCCGCACCATACTACACCGCGTCCGCCAAGGGCTCGAGCACCGCCGGGACCAACGGCGTCCTCGACACCGTCGCGGGCATCTTCTCGCCCGCGTCCGCCGCCGCGTCCCGCACGCGCTCGTCCTCGCAGGCCGGCACGCTCCGCTCCGACTACCCGCCGCCCAGCGCGTACTCGCACGGGGCGAGCATGAGCGGCGGGGGCGGCACGGCGGTGGAGATGCGGAGCGTGTCGCTCGATGCCCGAGACGGCCCGACGCCGGTCAGCGCGCGGCCGCTCATGAGCAGCTCGCCGATCGCGTGGGCGACGCGGACGCGGACGGGCGGGCCGCGGAGCGACGCGGACTCGATGCGGACAGATTTCTTGCAGGTGTAGGGCGCGCGCGCTTTTGCCGTTCTGCTGTCTGCTGTGCGCCCGTTGTCCTTTTCGCCGCGCCTTCGCTCTTGCTTTCGTTTCGTTGTCGCTTAGTTTCGTGTCTGACGTAGTGCGGTCCGCGGCCGTTCTACGGTTTTGACGGTGGCGATGCCGTTTGGTTTGTGTGTGTCATTCGGACTCTTCACGTACCCTGCTTAGTGCTCGTAATTTGTACTTGATATAGCGGCTTCAACTTGCGTTTGCGGTTTTAATAACCGCCTCGTTCCATCCTATCACTCATCAAGCCGTGTGGCGCGACCGTATCGCTACCTCGCATCGAATACGACTCGGCCATGCATTCAGGGTAATCCAAAGTACGCGGTGACGAACACGGATTAGGTACAGTTGGTAGACTTGGTTCAGTACAGGGGGTTGCCGTATGCCTGCTCGACGACTCGCGTCCTGTCTGGTGTTCTTCACGACAGCAACCTGCGCCGTCATGTGGATGTCACCAGATATTCGCCCGAAGGGAGCAGATCGGGTTCCTGCCATCATCTCCAGAAATAGTGAATGAGAAGCCTTGTCGCGAAACAACGGTTCCCTTGTGTTCCGTCCGGCTTAACCCATCCCGCCACGGTACTATCTTGTAGGTGAGCTCATGGCCTGGGCGAACCTTCCAGCGCCGCACGATCCCTCCCCCCCTCCGCCGGACTCCCGTGGCGAAGACATCATCGCTGCCGTTCCCTTCAAGCATGAGGCCTGAGTTTACGCTGTCAGAAAAGTCGATGACATGTCCGTAGAGCCCGCCGTACCGCATCCACCATCCACACCCTCTCCTCGCGAGCCCACACCTTCACCCGTCCGGACGCTCGAATGGCCTATGCCACCGTGAGGCACCGCCCGTCAGGCGAGAACACGAGAGCCATGCCGATCATCATCCTCTGCGTCGCAATGCGTGTGCGGCGCCGCCGAGTTTCCTTGGGCTTATGTCCGACCCCCTTCAAGCAGATTCCTCATGTTTCAGTTCATTGTGGCCATGAAAGTGATAGAGAGAATAGGCTCAAGTGTAGACTCGTTGTATGTAAGCGTCAAGGCGGGAGGATCGCAGAATGTGGAGTCGATCTCATGAATGACCTTCCAAGGGACTGTCGGAACGAGAGGCGTGCGTTGGTGGCAGCTCAGGACGTTCCGAGGCCCATGATCGAGTAGGTCGAGTAGGTAGCAAGAACGGAGACCTCGGAGGCTCAGAGAGGAGACTTGAATGGTTTTGTGGGTCTCACGCACTCAGTGTTGACCCAGCAGTCTAGCGCCTACTCACAGAACCAAGTGCATAGTGAGTCTGTTTAGCCTCACGCCAAGTGTGCCGAACCTATGCTTCTATTCCGTGTTGTTGGAAATTTGCACTCATGCTGCAATCCAAAATTCCTCTAGTTAAGACCTCCATCCCTTGCGGTGAACACAGGGGATGTTTAAGCGCTTAGGATATAACTGTGAGTCACTATGTAGTCCAAAGGGTTTCTCACGCTACCCCAACCCGTCTATCATTAGCCTTCTCTCCACCTGGCCGACTCTCCCAACTGCCATCGCTGTTGACGGAGAAGATGCTCAGAGCCAGGAATATAAGACGAGAAGCAAGTCACGGGTCGAATGAGGCAGGAGCTGCACGTTGCGTCATCCACCAGTTCCACGGGACGCCCTCGCTTAAATTGCCTCACCTCTTCCAGCCTTCCGTTTTGACTTGTCCTCTTTCGAGTCGCCCTCATCTATTCAAAATCCTCGCCTATACGCACTGACATTGCTCTCTCTACCTGCACCCTGCGCATATACACCAACCCGCTGAGTGTGTCCGTTCTCGTTCTTGGTTCTCCATCACCACCAAGATGTCTTCACAGCTCAAGTGCCCGCAGTCCTCCAAGCCGCCCACCCAACAGCCTACGGATCCTGTTCCCCTCCCCTCCCACACCTCATCTGGCTCTAGTACGCCTTCCATGGTCAAGCATCCATCCCCGCTCAATCCCGCCACCTCCTATTCGTCCTCACCCGCCTCTCCTTCCAAGACCCCTCCGACGGTCTCGGGAGCCCCGTCCCCTCCTACATCTGTACGCTCTCTACCCATGATTCCACCGACGTCCCGGTCTTCCCAGTTTGTCCACTCTCGCGACGGCTCCATCTCCACTCTTGGTCCTCCACCGATCACCGATGTCCCCCAGGCCTCCATCACTCACGGCTCCTCTCACCTCTCACCCGGCTCCTCAAGCACTACAACCGACGCCCGCTCCCGCACTTCGCCTGACGCGCAGACCCACCGAGGTCGGTCTGCCAGCCCCATCCGCGACCTCTCTTTCATCTGGCGCACGCAACCCCGCGGCAGGAACACCTCTACGAACGAAGAGTCGGCCGACTGGTGGACTACGAGGGAAGTCGAGCCCCGCCCTTGGGAGGAGAAGCGACAGAAGACGGTGCCCGTCGAGCAAACCGAGGGTTATGTCCACACTCGTGTGGTGAGTCTCTCTTGCTCTGCAGGCGTTAACCTTCTACGCCCTCTCGCTATAATGGGAGGCGCCTTAGTGCGTCCCGCCAGGCAGGGATACGTACACGGCTGTCTTTCCAGCTGTACTCGGGTGTCCACCCATCGATACGCTCGGCCCCATTTACGTCCTCGCTGCTTCCATCCGTCTAGGCCCTTCCTTTCCACGTGGGCGCTCCATTTTGCGTTTGGCACGTTCACAAGCTGCATATGGGGGCCGTATTTCGGCGGGGTCCTATGTTTTGTCCGCGTCGGGTCTACGCGCAGGGCTTTTTTCCGGTGTTTTCGCCTATAGCGAGTGTCCTCTGGGCTCGAGCACGCATGAAGTGGGAGCGCCAACACACGTCTTTGTTTGAGTGGGTTAGCTTATAGCCTTTTGGGGTGCCAATTTTAAGTGGACATTGTTCGTAATGCGCTCCGGAATATCGCCCCCCTCCGCTCATTCACTCCCTAGGAATTCACCGTGGAGGGTGGGCACGTGTATGCTGCGCGAGCGCATTGCATGCTTACGCCCTGGCACTCTGCCGCGGTCGTTCCATGTTGAACTGGATAGGCTGGGCGTCGTCCACGTGTTTACTACAACCTGTGCAAATTTTTACAATAATTAAGTGTTTCTGCTGACTAACTATTCCAGCGCGTTGCCGAAGCGGTTGCCAATGTCCTCGGATGTACCGAAGAGGTCATGCACGAGGCGTTCGAGCTCAGCGCCGACCTCCTCCACTTTGCGCCCATCCCCGGCCTCGAGGACGCTGCACGCATACTCCTCGGGATATGGGACGCCGTCAAGATGGTTGATGTGAGTCTGCACCATGTATACGTATTGATCATTCCTCACCACCCTGACCAGATCAATCGTCTCGCTTGCCTTCGTTTGACAGAGAGGTGTGCGACGGCGCTTATCTCGATACGAGAGGAGATAGCGGAGGCAGGCGACGATGTGGGCCCCGAGCTGCGTCTGCCATTGGTCTGTCTAATGGAGTAAGTAGGAAGTTTCGTAATTATAAATATTCATGCTGACACGAATATTGACAGGTCATTCAAGAGAGTCCGCCGGTTCTTGCTCAAGCAGTCCCACCGCCCGTTCATCAAGCGCTACCTCCAACGCGACGAAATCCAGCGCGCACTCGTCGAGTGCCACAACAGCATCACCGAGTCGCTCAGCATGTTCAATGTACGTCGGATTAACCGCGCATCGTCTCTACGTGCACCCATTAACCCGCATGGATATCGAGACCTCGATCCAGTTCCGCATCCTCATGCAAGTCCTCGCTGCGGAGAAACAATGGCAGGCGGGCATCGCCGCGATCCTCGAGTCGATCAACCACTCCGCGCACCTCTCGAGCTCCGAGACCTCAACCGCCCACGGGGACATCCTCACCTCCAAGGCGACGCCGCTGCCTGTGACCGCCGACGCGGAAGTCAAGTCGCCCGTGAACGTCATCGCATCGCTGCAGACGCTCACTGCGCGCCAGAGCGAGCGCGACACGGTACACGACGCTGCGGATCTCCGTCAGCTCCTTCGCACCGCGATGCAAGCCAACAATGACGCGGAGATGATCCGCGTCCTACAGGTCGGGCGCGACGAGATGCCCGAGGCAATCAAGGTGCTCCAGCGGGCGCTCGAGGTCGAAGTCGAGCGAGAACCCGTGGCGGAGGGGGAGGCCACGCCCGCGCAGGCGGTACTCAACACCGGCAATGAGGCAACAACAAGCTCACGCTCGAGCGGTAGCCGGGGAGGGAGCAGTGGGCATGCGAGCGGGCGGTGCGAGGCCTCGCGGGACACGCTCGACTGGGAATTTATTGAGACCGGGATCGACGCGCTCCAGCGACTCAGCGGAGGTGGCGCGGAGGTGGCGCTGCCGAGCTGGACCATCACCCGGTACGAGGTTGAATGCGAGGAGAAGATCGGGATGGGTTTTTTTTCGGATGTGTACCGGGGTACATGGCGGAGCAGCGTCGTGGCGATTAAGGTGCTCGCGCCGACGACGCCGAAGCAGCTGTTTGTCCATGAGGTGAGTGTGGTATACTCTGCAGTGGGTAAGAGAGGGGCTTGTGACCTTTTAGTTGTTTCTTCTTGGCTTACGGACATCCGACGCGTGGGTGTCTGGGTGAGTCGTTGTGCCACGCCCACTTATCCGGGCTCTCGTGCATCCCAGATGCGTCAGGTGAACGCCCCTCCGTTCTCCCCCCGATTCTTATTTTATGCTGCGCAGGCGAGAGATCGGAGAGAAGAGGCTTTGTGAATGGCCTGAATCTATTCCCTTCGGCTATCTTCGCACTGATGCCCCATTCACTTTCCATCCCACTCATACTCGAGGATGCGTGCTGATCGTTCTCTATCCTCCTCGCTACCCCACCCTACCCCTGCCTTCTCTCCCTATTCACTGGCTACTTCGCAAAACCTTCAATGCCTGATAATTGGTGCCCGATCCTTTGGTGCCGCCATGACGTGCTCCCCGCCCGCGCGAATAGGTTTCAATCTGGAAGTCGCTCCAGCATGCAAACGTCCTAGAACTTTTCGGGGCCTCTTCGGCCTCGAGCGACCCGCCCTGGTTCTTCGTCAGCCCGTACTATAAGAACGGCTCCCTCGTGACGCACCTCAAGGGCCTCCCGTCGCTCGACGGCGTGGATCTCCTCAAGATGATCCACGAGATCGTAATGGGCATGGCGTATCTACACAGCAAGGACATCTTTCATGGTGACCTTAAGGTGTGCCCGTCCTTCGCGATGCTCCCCCTCTGGGAATTTGTGCCGCTAACCCGTGATTGCCTCCTTCTCGAACTCCGGACCCAGGCCGCGAACGTGCTTGTGGACGACAGGCACCACTGCATTATATCCGACTTTGGCCAGAGCGAGATGAAGACTGAGGCGTTCCGGATCAGTGGCCTCCCTCTCCCGCGTACGAGCCCGGGACGCTGTAGTACATCGAGTTGTGCTGATGGGATCGGTCTCGCGACAGGTGGGACGCTCCGCTGGCAGTCACCAGAGCTTATGGGCGGAAACAGCGAGCTGACGCAACAAGTTGACGTGTACGCGTTTGCAATAACGTGCGTGGAGGTCCTCACAAAGGGCAAGCTCCCGTGGCCGCTGGCAGACGACGACTCCGTGCGACACTTTGTCCTCCGTGAGTCACTTTCTCTAGGATATTGGTGTTGACAGCATTGATGACGATGCGTAGAGGAAAATATGCGCCCGGAGGTCCCGCTGCTACGAATGTGGTCCCAGCAGCTGTCGGAGATCCTCAGGCTCTGCTGGAATCGCGATCCCCACGTCCGACCGTCGTTCCAAGAGGTTAACCGCCAGGTGCAGCAACTTCGAGTCCGGTTCGGGGCGGATGTTACGGAGTCCCTTGGGCCATGTCACTTTGAAGCAGAGAAGATGGTCAAGCGCAAGTCGCCCGACATGCACCCCATCCCCCTCCCACTTCTCCCTTGTAGGTCTTATCTGTCACTGGACACTGTATGTCGCTGATTTTTACGCAGCTGATACGACGGCTTCGTTCGTCGATATGGGCTCTGACTCGTCTACGGATATCATGTCGTACATGACGGCGCCCGACATGACTTCATTGCACTCACATTCAAACGACAATGAACCTAACGCTGGTGAATCGAGTGGCAGCAGGAGTAATATGTGGTCGTCGCTGCTTGAAAGCCAAGCGACACACATCGAAATCCCACGCCACGTCTCGCCGCCGCCTTCAGACGAGCGCACTCAGAACTTGCGCAACGAACGGCGCTACCGCATGCTCCTACAGCACGAGTACCATGCCTCTCGTAAGTTTTCCTGATATCTCCTTTATTTCGCACGCTTAACATTGAAAATAGTGACTTTGCCGCTTTGGACACCTTCGTGCATCACCGTCGGCGCTGTCGGATACCATAGCAAAGCCAACGGGGGCGAGTTCGTCACGCTCTTCAACTCGTTCCAGCCGTTCAAGACGTCTGGGGGTCTCGCGCGCGATATTCCGTCACTAAACGGATACGGTCGCGTCAACCAAGGGAGCCAGCGGCAGGACAAGCGAAATGTCGCACAGCGCGGGGTTGACCTCATTCAGTCGTGGTTGAATAATTCTCGTAGCCGAAGTGGGGAAGCCAAGTACTCGTACGCAGGGTTTCTGTTCTTTGTGGGTGTAAGGCTGATGGAGATTGGGACAGACGTCGCTACGTGTCACCTCTGCGCGCGGGTCTCAAGGCCGCTCACCTCTTCGCGGAGTCTACAATCTATCGGTACATCGATGACCTTGAGACTCCGAAGAAATGGTTCAGGGCGAATGCTGACGGGATTCTCGCACTGTATGGCGTACAGCACCGTATTTCGAAAGAGGACTTGTTTTTGGGTACATTTGCAATCTGCCACATCCATAGAGACAGATCGCTGACGCTAAGTGGTGTGTAGTCGTCGGCACTCTCGAAGCGCAGACGTACGCTCTCTTTGTCAGCCACGAACACCCGGACGGCCAGGTCGAGTTTAACATCTTGTCCGCGGTGCGCCCCGGGCAGCCGTGGGGCGAATTCACATTCTCGTCCGACCTCTCTGCGTCTTTCCAAAGTGCCGGACGTCGATATGAAGAAGAGATGGTGGACACCCGGCGGTACACAAAGAAGATCTCGTCGTACGGCAACGACGGCCGGTGGGAGAGCGTACTTCTCGCGCGCTTGCGCTTCAAACCCGACCAAGTCGAACCCACCTCTCGCTAGCCATCCTGGGGTTGCAGTTCACAATCCGACCCTACACTCGCTCTCAACAAACTTCACACACCAGTTCATGCTCAGTTATCATTTCTTGCAGAGTTCCAAGGCATCGTCTATCATTACACGTACCCGACTTCTTGAGTCTGTAGCGTCTTGCATAAGTTCCAACCAATCCACTACCTACATACGATCTCATATACTTGATGAACCCCTGGAAACTCTGCAAAATTGATGAGGTCTACGAGGGACCATAGTAGGTGAGGACTGGAATACACCTTTGAGCCCAAAGTATGCGCATTGCGGCGTGGCCACAGTCAGTCATCAGAACTTCTGCACAGCACTAGGCCACTGAGGACACTACCAGGATATCCTCAGTGCCACCCAGTACCCTCAGTGCACCAGTATGCCAGTACTACCCGCAGCTCTAACGCTGTAACTAGCATTTGTTTAGAAAGGCGCATCCATGTGTATTGTACTGTATGTAATATACTGCATGTTTTGACCTGACGCCGCTGGCCTGTCAAGATCTGTACTCATCCCAAGCCCTCCGTCCCACCGCAAGGCCTCCATTGCCTCGTCTTGGATATCTACGGATCGTGCAAGAAACGCCTATGATGATACAATGAACGATGGGAAGAAACGACGAAAGCGGCGACTTTACTATTGATGACGCAAACGATGCTGTCATTCCCGGGGAAGGCATAGCGTTCGTACAAGTCGTCTTCGAGGATGGCACGAGGAACGCCTGGTTGAGTCGTTAGGAAACTTGCGGATTAAGAGCGCAGATATGCATGCACACACCAAGTAGCACGACGTAGTTCAAGCAGACGATCTCGATATACATCGCGTCAAGGTAGGGCATGTTGGTGAAGTCTAGTAGAGTGCGCGGCCACCCCATAGTCCGCGAGGTACACGATGGCATCCTCTCTAGTAGAGAACTTCTTGCGTTTCTTTTCGTTGAAACCAGCGGTCTGCGCCTGGCAGTCGTCCCTGTGAAGCGATGTAGGTTGGGATACGGAGGGAGCGGATAGAGGTTGACGTGCCAATCTATGTAAATACCGGGATGATGACCCCGCGCGACTGCGTAGAATGCAGGCTTGGATGCCCTGGGCATGTCCTTATGCGCGCGCGAAGAAAGTGGGAGTAGTTTTCGAGGTGCGAGTCCAGTGAACGGACGTGCAAGGCGGGCAAGGTTTGCAGTCAAGGTTGCGGGGCGGCTGGAAGCCACAATAGGGTGCTGAGGGGGGAGGCAAGGCAGCAATGCGGGATAAAAGGTGCTGCTGGAGCTGCAGCAGATACATAAGTTGTTGTATGCTACGGTACAGATTCTACAGAAGCACGACGGTGATGGCGGGAGGCAGGATGGCGGCCGGCGCTTGCGAACACGACCGTGACCGCGGAGGACGACATCAGGCGCAGCGATCGCGTTCTGCTCTCGCCCTCTTCTGTTTCTCCGCGGCTGCTTCTCTTCACTCGGGCGACGGTCTTGAGTCTTGACTCCGACGACTCCGACGACCAACTTGCCCAGCCCTCTCAAGAGAGGGTTTGTCCGGCTGTGAGGATCGGTTCGAATCCAGTGTGCTCGAGGTAATCGCTCCGCCGCCGTCGCTCGAGTTCCTGACGGAATACGGCGCGGAGGAGGCCCAAGGATGGATCGCCCGCACGCCCGCGCCCCTGGGGGACCGGAAGACCGCGTTCTTTGGTGAGTCTGCTTATCTTTGTCCAGCCCCCTTTGCTCAACCTGCGCGAGGCAGATGAGAACCTCGACTACTTCCAAGATCCTCACCATCCGCCTCCCGCCCCCTGCTGACCAGGATCTGGTGAATGAGGACCCGCTCCCGCCCCCCCATCTTCTCTCCTTCCTCTCCCACCTCCAGATCTCGTATGTGGCCGCACGTCCTACATATCCCCCTCGTCGGCCGCCCCGGACCCCATCAAATACTCCCGTCTCTCTATGCCCTCGCCCCGCAACAGCTCCATGCAGCGCAATAGGCCAGGTTATCTCCTCCGCGGCCATCCCTCTATCTTCCCCAACACACTCCCAATTCCGTCTCCTCCTCCGCCAACTCGGATCTCAAGTACGTCCAGTCCCAGCGGACTCCTCTCGTGTCTGCGATCTGGAGCGAGTGTCAGAAGCACGACAAGGAGGCCTTCGCCCTCCTTTGGGACTGCGCGGAGAATGAGTGGTTGACCGTGTACAAGATGTCTATCCTAGTGCGTAAGTGTCCCTCTCTGCCCTTTCTGTTCGAGCGATGCGAACGGCCATGAGTGGTCCCCCCCTCTCGAGATGTCAATTAGCCCAATTGTCCCCAAAGCGCAGGCCGTGCCCGCGATTAAGTCCAGCAAATATAGCGCACTCCTCGATGCTCGCCTCATGATGTCAGCGCGTCTGACATCCAAGTCGCATGACGTACGACCATAACATCCCCCTGTTGCTTTCGCACATACGGGCAGAAGTTAACGTTTCTTTTCAGTCTTAAGCGTACAGTACTACCATTTGACGCGCTTTGCTGACGCTTCCACACAGTTTTCATGATCACCAATGGGCTTGATCCACTTCTCGCCATCACTGTGTCGACAACGCTTCGTAACAAGCCACTGGCCGTCACACCACCGAGAAAGGCTCTGGCCACTCTCATTGAAGTAGCTGGTGGACTCAAGTCGACCAACGAGCGCGTCATGTCTCCTATTAGGTCGAACGGGCTCAACGACGGGCAACAGCATGACGGCGATGACGAAGAAATCCTTACGGGCCTTGAAGAAGTAAACCTGCTCGAAGGACTTGCTACGGGTGCGCTGTGCTTCTCTCCTGTGTCTCCTCGCTGACGTCCATACCAGGACCTACGTTCACCGATCCAACCAAGCGGTTCTCTCTTCCTTCGACGCGCATGCACGCGTTCTCCCTCCCACCGGCGCCGACCATCGCTACCGTAGAGACCCCCGTTCCATAATCTAGCGGCGTCACGTCGCCGCCTCCGGGCAGCTCTCTCCCGCGCGACGCGCCACTAAGGAAGTCGTTCCGAGAAACGCTTATGATGCACCAGGGCTTCCGTGTCCGCATGCGCACGGTCTTCGTCCCGTACTTCATCCTACCGCAGGACTCGCAGAACGGCAAGACGCAGAAGCCCCGTCAAGCGTTCGCGTCTGGCGATGACACCAACGACTCTGACTCGGATGTAGACGATGATATCCTAGAGGAGCGCGAGCAGCGAGAAGCTAGGTACGAGGAGCACACAGTCGTTCTCAGCGTGGAGGTGGAAAACCTCTTTCCAGGCTCCTCGTCTCCTTCGTATCACTTCGAGGTCGAGCGCGTGGATGTCTCGATCAGCGGGACCGGCGCCCGCGCTTCGTTCATAGGGTGGGGCTCGTACGGGCTCGACGTCTTTCCTCTGCAAGTTGGGCCGCGCGAACAGATGAACCTCCTCTATGCGGTGTCGTTCTTGCGCGGCCCTGAAGCGGACGAGTTCTCCTTAGCACGGCCACCTGGCGCAGACAAGAAGGGCGGTCCGGTGGAAGAGCTGCAACGTGCCGTCACTATCCACCTCATCGTGAAACCCTACGAGCGGATTGACGAAGAGCCGTTCTACCCCACAGAGGTGTACCCTTCGCGCTGGAATTGTGTCCTCGACCTCGCGTCGTCGAGCGTCTCGAAACAGAATCGCCAGTCAGCGCAGATCGAGATCGAAGACGACGAAGCTCAAGAATACTTCGTCATGCCGACCCCCGCTTCTCCCTTTCCCACCGCCCCCCTCGTACCTCCCACTCGGACCCTCACTCCACTCACGACGAAGAGCATCATCCCCCTGACGGCCGTCGCGGGCAGCAAGCGGCATACGTTCTCGGCGTTCGAGACGCCCCACTCCGAATACGCGCGGATGCCCAAGTCCCCGATGAACTACGCTAGCCCTACAGCGATGCTCAACCCCGCCAACCAACCACCGCCCATACCGCTCAATTCGAGCCCAACGCCGACAGGTCAAACACTGAATATACCCCCGCGCGCGTCGTATATCCCTCCGTCGGTCGCGTTCCAAGCGAGCTTCCCTCGCTCGCCGACGACGTACGACCCCCCGACAAGCCCGCCGCTCCCGTTGCCCCGATCAACCCCCTCGTCGGGTTCGGCGGGCCGCAGCTGCTCAGCCCGGACGGGAGCTCGGGAGCAGGCAGTGCAACGGTGATGGATATGCTGAGTCCCGAGATGGGCGGCGTGCCCCGCACCCCTGCGTACCCCGCGTACCCGAACTCGCCATCACCCGTGCCTCCGACGCCGTTCTGGCAGACGCCGATCGCGCAACAGTCCGGCGCAGGCGCGGTAGGGCCGAGCGTGGAGATCAGGAGGGAGCGCGGCGGAGGAGTGCCGCAGACCCCTGGACCAACTATCAGTGGCTTTGGTGGACTGTCGAACCCGATGGGCCAGCTACAGCAGATTTCGGAGACGGGTGTGCTTGGAGGAGAGCGCGCGGTTGGCAGTGGGGTGCCGGGTGGGGAGGGGGCGCAAGGGGGAGAGCCGATCGTCGTTTCGGTTGGGCTGCACCCTGCGCCACCGCGTAACGGGAAGAGGATGGAGGGGAAGTCGCACACGCGCGTGCATGGAGGAACTGGGGAGCTATATCCGCTCGAGCAGTTCACGCTGGACATCTTTGTGTTCAACCAGTCGTCGTGGACGCGGAGGTTCGAGGTGAGTTATCCGGAGGAGAGGCGGAGGCGGCGGAAGACGAAGAAGGATAGGGCAAAGGAGGGCGGCGAGGGCGGCGAGTCGCGGCCTCCAGGGATTATCCCACTGGAGAATCGCGTTCGCATAGGGTGAGTGTGCCGCTGCATTCAAGGAATTTGCTCACAACTGCTCGCAAATAGGCCGCTCTTACCATCGACGTGCCAGTCCGTCCGGATGGATTTTCTTGCTCTCGCGCCGGGCGTACATTCGATCGAGACGCTCACCTTGACCGACGTTCAAAGCAACTATACGATGCATTTACGGTATGTTGCTTCAGGTGAAGGGCACAAGTACAGAGCTAACCGAGTGTTGTGTCGACAGGAACGTGATTGACATTATAGTTCACGAGCCAAACTATACGGACAGTTAGCGTCTTTCACAGCCGTTGTGTGCATTGTACAATGCCCCTATATGTCTCCAGTGCTGCCCAGCTGTATGAATACGCCCAAGGTCGAGACTCGTTTGACGAAAAGCTCGGACCCGCTCTCAAGGAATTCCCCTTCATCAACGCGCACTGCAAAAGTGCGTCGTGGACGCACGTCCACAGTGCGCTGCAATAAGTGCCCAACAGCTCCCGACAGCGCCCGACCGTGCGTGGCTAGGATGAGGCACGCAACGGTTTGTGAGCGACAGGTGAGGACTGAAACTCAATCGCGAGCCCAAAGTGTGCGGCGCGGCCGCACGCGCACACAGTGAGAGATTAGCGCTAGTAATGAGCGCTGAGCTCGCGCGTGGCCGCACGCGCGTGCGTCTTGGACGCACGTCTCCGCCCGCGCATAACACTCTTCCCTCTTTTCTGCCACCACCTCTGCGCACATGGACGGCCGGGAGACGAAAGGGGAACGAGGACAACAGGCGAGTATGCCTTCCCTCCTTTCTTGCATCCCCCTCCGTGCGCAAGCCGCCGTGGCGACGAGGCCGTCCCTGGACGGGGGCTGGCGCTTGGGGTTGTTCCCACGCGTCCCCTCCCGCCTCTCATCTCCTCCGCCACCGCACCCTCGCCCCTTCCTGCCACCGCCGCCACGCACACGGAGGGCCGGGAGCGGCGGCGGGCGCTCAGTGGGGCTGTGCCCGCGCGCGAACCAGGACGACGGGGTTGTCCTCCCACGTCGCGTCGCCTCTGCCGCAGCCACCTCGCCCCCTCCTTGTCTCATCCACCACAGCCGCCGTGGACACGGAGGGAGGAGAGCTGAAAGGGAAAGACGGACAGCAGGTAAGTGTGTCCCCCGTCCCCTTTTGCGTCCCCTCCACGCCTGCCCGTCTCGCGCTCCCCCATCCTCTCCCGTCTGGCCCCCCCTCGATCAAGACGAGGGTGTGGAGGGCTACAAGCAGCTCGACTGCCCCGTTCCCTACACTCCCGGCCCCGACGACGAAGCGGCGCCCCACCGCCGCCGCCTCAGCTCGCCCTCTCTGCTCCCCGTGTCCCCGGCTGCCCCCGCACCTATGGCTCGCCCCTCGCTCCTGTCTCCCCACCATCCCAGCTCGCCACATCAGTAGATCCCGGAATCACTTAGACGCACTTAAACGCGCTTA
>FTLJ01000111.1:0-67118 GCA_900155495.1 Porogramme epimiltina | reverse complement strand
CAAAAGACAAAGCAGCGCGCACGGTAGCAGATAGGAGGACAAAGTCAAGGGATTGGTTACCTATCACGTGCCTTCTTGTGGCGAGGAAAGCGAGGTGGGGCCACAGCCCGGCAATTAATGATAAATCTAAGTCAAAGGCAAACAAAAGGGAAGCTTTTATGGCCTGTGGCCAGCGATGCGAAACTCATGCGAAAAGTAGGATGACGCTTCCCTTTCGCATGCATCTCCCGTCGACAAAAATGTTGATATGCCCGCCGTGCATGCATCAGATCCTGCCCCAAAACCAACTTGCTCACCAACCTCCATCTTGTCGCATTCTCTCGGTGCTCTCTTCTGCGCTCTCTTGCTTTCTCAGTGTATCCTGACTCTGTATCACCACACACTCTCTATCCTTATTCGTCGATATTCGTTGAAATGCCTCGCCTACAAATGTCAAGACGCGTCTCGCTGTTGTGTATTCCCGTTCGAGATGTGTTTCTCGATGGTAAGCCCTACTCCTTAGCTGCGACAATGTCCTTCTGACATGTACTCTAGCACTGCGGCATCATTTATCGTTGAGTCAAGTCAACGGGACCACAGCCTCTGCCGGCCTGGGACACATTGCTCGCCGAGTTCAAGCCGATATTCGGAAGCGCACAGGCCGTTTCTACCCTGTTCGCCAGGTGTTGTTGTCTATACACGACGTTAGTCTTGCTGGAGAACGTGAGTGTCATCCCTTGAGCGCGCACGGCATAGTTCACTTGCCCACTGCCCGGGCACAGTGAAGGTGTACCTCTGCTGGAACTCCGTGCTGCTGCAATGTAGTAGGTTAACTGACGACGCCATACCAACTTCAGGTCGCGAATTGTCCTCTGAAACCACGAAGCGCCTCTCCACACCCCACCTCCTGCCCATCACGATAGCCCTCAATACTTCCGACGCCCCAGCAACAGTTGGCAGCACTTCTTTCTCCATGTCCCGTCGCCGTCTCTCCCGTAACGTTCCAGCACTCCAGTGCCAAGTCCTCATCCCTCCGCCTGTCTTGTCGCCACTCGCCGCGCTTGCTCACCAGACTCCTACGACTGCTACACCGACGTGTATTAGACCTCCGTGGTTGTTCCCTCATCGCTCCTCCATTGAGCGCGATCTTCGTACCCCGGTCACCCCTATCGATCAGATCCTCAACACTCCTCTTACACCCCCCAAGTTGCCTCGTATCTTCCCGGTAGCACCTCGCACTTGGGCCCGTTTGAATGCACAAACCCATCAGGACGACCTAGGCACTCCCACGTTGCCGTATGCTCCGTATGTACTCGGTTCAAGCCTCGTTGGCAAGCCCCTTCTCGGACGCCTTCAAATCCCCAATGTGCACGCGGCGTCTGGAGACGCGCAGTCGGGCGGTGACTTTTCGTCACTCTCGTCTCAACCACTCTCTCCGTTCGACATCGGCAAGGCTCAACATATACCGGAGAGCGGGCGACCGACCCTGGTGCGCAATAATACATCCACGACCCTCTCTCGGACAGCCATTCTTCGCTCCGCTCGGCCAGGGCTCTCGCGCAGTTGCTCGCTAACAGCACAGGTGCGTTCCGTCCCGGGACAAACGGCGTCTCCTCTCTCGCCTTTCGGGAGCGATGTCCTCGCGACGTCGCCCCTCTCCGGCCAGCCACTGGCCTCTCCGTTCGCGATCCACCCCCAGGCTGCCGACGGTGGCTACTTTTAACTTATCGCTTTCGCGCTTGCTTTCGTACACCACATCACATCGCCCCCTGTACTCCGATTCTCTGTATCGCTGCCCCGTCTATCGACGCTCGCTGTCTCTTGCACTGTGCCCTCGCTCTGCTTGCCTGTTGTCCAATCATCCTGTATAG
The DNA here is from genome assembly GCA_900155495.1 of Porogramme epimiltina. Lineage (NCBI taxonomy): Eukaryota > Fungi > Basidiomycota > Agaricomycetes > Polyporales > Polyporaceae > Porogramme > Porogramme epimiltina. The sequence continues at coordinate 65,268 of FTLJ01000111.1, read as the reverse complement.
TTGTATTCGTCGTCTGCTCCCGTAATTCTCCCGCTTCGCTGTGCATTGAAGCAATTACGTCGTTACCATATCGATATACTCTAGAAAGCTTCTAAACGTGTCTTAGTATGTAATATTTATACGCTGCTAGCAGCAACCCATGCTCGCATCCTATACTGCAACCTGAACAGTATAACTAAACCTATTAGAGTGAATGTGACACAGCTAAGGGTAAGTAGATGGGTACGCTTACATAAGTAGTCAATCGCCTTACCAATGAAATGATAGACGCCGAACTTCACAGTTGTGGACCGCGGCACTGTCGACTCTGTCGGATGCCAACACCGCAACATTGGGCTGACAGCGCCGCAGACATGACAGACCTTGACCGCGAATTGCTTGCGGTGAACAATTATGTGTGGCTGCGGTGACGCAAGTTCAAAGTTGTGGTGAGCTACGGTACTCTGCGTCGAGCCTCTCGAATTGCATTTCTCACAGAATCCTAGATGTACCAGTGCAGCGCCGGAGCAGTGCCTACTTTTCACTAGGCTCCGTTTCGCACACTTCGCCGCCGTTCATTCACCCAGAAGCCTCATCGCTACCACGACAGTCACCGCAGCCTTTTGTCTGGCGGGCCCGCGCTGTGCGGGATTGTCCCGATGGTGACTTCGAGTCGTACTGTGATGAAGCAGCTCGTCCTCTCAACCTAGACACCAAGACCCTGCGGCGCTGCAGCACGTCTCAGTCAGTTAGATAAAAGTCGCCGATGCTGCACGTAATGAGCTCACCCATTCCCCGTTGTTCTCTGGTGAATATGCCGTTCCCCGGCGCGCCCGCTCATCTCCTCCGCCTTGCCACTCTGAGGCAAAACGGCCGCCTGACATGGGACGATAACTCCAAGCACAGGATGAAAAGTTGTCGCGCATTCCGCTTGTGCAGCCCCTCTCGCTTCCTGGTCGTCTCCGTCGACAAGAACGTCAGGGACCATGTGTTCTCGCGGAATCTCAGGTCGTGGGTCGCTCAAGGGATCAAGCTTGGGGACACCAAGTAAGCACGAGACTTCTATTTTGATACCTGTGGCGTATTTGCAACGTTAAATTGCCCTTAGGTATGCTTTCCTGGGATGTACCGATGACCAGGTCTTGGAGGCAGACACCAAGATCATGTTCTTGCAGGAAGGCGATTTCCCGGGCGAGACTATACCGACTGTAGAATCTCTCCTGGAAAGCTTTGGCAATCTCAAGTTGGTTTATCAGAATTGGGGATACGGCAAGTACATCGCTCGCCTCCATATGTCCTTCTCAGGGACCGTGGCGTCGTTGGATGTGAGCACACCCCACTCCACACCTCAATAAACGGGTCGCTGATCTTTGTTTTAGGTGGAAGATCAAATGGTGGCGCACATAAAAGACATCAAAGCCGACAACGGAACACTTCATACGGACGGTATAGGGATGATACGAATGTCTTTTGCGCAGGAGATTTACGACTACCACGAGATATCAGATCCACCCTCGCGTAGGTACCCGTCACGCCTGGTCATGACGAAGGCGTAGTTGCTAGTGTTGCTTCTGACATTGTCTGGTAGCTCTTCAAATCCGCCGTGGTGGTATCAAGGGTGTGCTTTGCCCGTGGCCGGATGAAGTGTTCGACACCCTTGTGGGACGCTCTGATAGTGGAAAGCCATATAAAATCGCTGTCAGGGACTCGATGAAGAAGTACTTGGGTGGGCCCACTGTCCTCGAGATAGTGAAAGCCTGTGCCGCACCCCAATGGTCGGCGAAACTCAACCAGCAGCTCATACTTCTTCTTCTCACTGCTGGGGTGCCGTTCAAGGTGGGTAGCTCAGATAAAGCTCACTGCTCCGTGAGCATGGTGCTAATCTGAATCACAGGTATTCGAAAAGCTACTTTCTACCGACATTGACTTCGTCAAGACCATCTTGACTGACCGCGAGAAGGCGATCAAATGTACTACTCCGTTTGCTTGGGAGTGGGACCCAGGTGATGATAGCTCTGGGTCTTGGGGCAAGCGCAGTAAGTGTTGCACAACAACGTACAGTGGTGGTTGGGATTCTTGAACTCACTGAAATCCACGGCCAGTCCTCAGCATGTTAGAAGCCAATCAGAACATGAAAGAACCCTATTTGGTCACTGAACTGTCGAAGTTCCAGAAATGGCGCCTGGATACCTTACATAAAAAGCTTTGCATGCGTGTCCCGAAATCATGTTACATCATGGGCGTTATCGATGAGCTCGGTGTGCTAGAAGCGGACGAAATTTTCCTCAAATTGCCCCATCGTCATGGGGATATTCAGGACCAGAAGGTAGTCGTCACTCGGTGAGTTTTTGAAAACATGTTATGCTAGCCTCACAGGGACTAATAATGCCACTACCAGTATGCCGTGTTTCTCCCCTGGAGGCAAGTTGGCGCGTAGCGGTGGATATGCCGATGCTAACCTGTCAGCATGCTGCTCCACTAGACCTGCGCATATTTACGGTGGTAGACCGACCGGGGCTTGGTCATCTAGAAAACTGCATTGGTGCGTTACCGCACCGTTTATTCGTGCTCGTGCTCGGAATCTGAATAACCACCATTCGAATGGCGGTGGGGTTCAACAGTTTTCTCTCAGAAATCATCGTGGTCAATCCCTGACATGATCGCTTCTGGGTAACGCCCATTTAACCTTATGAGTTTAGTAACACAATTAACTGGTAGGCAGTGACCTCGACGGCGACCTTTATCTAGTTATCTGGGATCAAGACCTCATTCCCCCGCGGCAGGCCCCACCAGTGCAGCGCTCTTTGAGTCTGCAGACAGGGCCCTCCCATGCAACCGCCTCTACGCCGCAAAGAATAGATGAAGCATGCGTTTCCACGATCATGAAATATCGCCGTGGCAGTCTGCAGGTCGGACTTCTACACAAGTCATGGATCCATGCAGCTCAGGAAACTCCGGCCCTCGCGGGATACGAGCTTGCTACGTCCCTCGCTACCCTCAACGAATCCGTCCTGGTAGGCACATTCTATTGCATTCATGCCTGTCCGCTTGTTCTGAGCTTGGACGGTATTCTCAAAGGACATGATCAAGACTGGCATCGATATGACTCAGTTGAAGAACCAAAGGGTGTCTCTCGTCAAGGAACATAGCGCGGGCAGTAGTGGTGATGCCTTCCAAAGCCCGATCGATATTCTCAAGGAGCAGGTGCAGACTGCCTTGAATAACGTGCACGGAAAGCACCCGAAGAAGCCGTGGACCCCCGACCCTTCGTTGGTTCTCAAGGACGAGGACCCCCAGACTTGGGCAGAGCTGCTTGAAGAGGCCAAGTCAACGATGCCGGCCTTCAATAGCGAAATATTCAGAGCAATCCGTACGTTTTGCTTCTTAGTATCCTATCTCACCTCTCGAGCAACCTTTGTGCGTTAGGGACCGGGAGGCATACGGATATTATCACGTATAACTATACGAAGAAATACTATGATAGTGAGTTAAATAAGTATATATTGAGTCAGAAGGTAGTGCTAATGTATGGGTTGCTCAGACGAATCGGAGGACCTTCGCAAGAGGCGCATGCGAGCGTCGGCATGGTACGAAACTTTACATGTTTTGCATCATTTCAGTTCAACGGTAATGGGATCCCGAATCTAGGTATTACTACGGCTACCAACACGGGTCGGTCCTGTTCCCATGGCTGGGCATCACGTTTTTGAATAGCATTCGACGAGGTGTGTAACAAGCGCAGAGATCAATTGACCACAGACTCACAGAGTCATCAGACCGGACTGAGGTCTCAGAAGGATCGACCTGAGCGTTAGACCAAGCTTGATGACGTACGGTCAACGATGGCTCGACTCCTTAGTTTCTGTCTTGCGGAAGGCATGTAGTGGCAGTACTAGGAATTCAGCTTAGTTGTAGTATGTACGCGGTCAGGTCCAGCTGGCCTGAACGTGCTAAGAGATGGATTCTGAACCAAGGATACAACGTTACGTGCTACATCGACACATCAGCAGGAAGCAGGGCTAGTACAACAATATCCACATCTAGACCGTCGTACGGTCACGTTATTCGCTATCCCAGGGGATATCAAGCCGGTGACGACGAACGGGATGAAAGCGTGGGTAAGACGCATTCACGCACGAAGTATTCATGGAACCTATCGTCTTTCGTGAGCTCTGGATGGAACGTTGTGAGCAGGTGCAGGCCCTGCCGGAGCGCGACAATGGTTCTTGGATCCCGTGGGTCCGTATCGTCCTCGTCTATAGGAATAACGGTCTGGGATGCGGGGAGAAGGGACGTAGAGACGCGTGAGATAATCTGGATCGGGGGATCCGTCGGAGAGGGGTTCAGCCCGATCACGACCTAGACAGAAATCAATCAGGTCTGGCGCAACCCAGGCTAGGTGAAGGCACTTACCGGTGCTCGGATAAATACACCGTGGAAAGGCCGGTTGGATTCTCGAAGGCCCTCTACTTCGAGCGGGGCCTCGAAGGATTCGACCTGGGAGCCGAAGCCATTGCGCTCAATGGCCACCGAGATACCACCGAGAAGCTCCTGCCCGCCTTTCTTCGCGCCCTCGATCCAACGTGCCAGCAAGATTGCGCCAGCACACGTCCCCCATACAGGTTTCGTTTTCAGAAACTCCCGCATCGGTTCGAGCAGACCAGCGAGGCGCGCCAGGAGCGCGATAGTGGTGGATTCTGTGGGGCGATCGCACGACTAGTGAGCGGCAAGAAAGCAACGCCGACAATAATGGGCCCACCTCCGCCTGGAATGATGAGGGCGTCACATTTGTCGAGGTCCTCCTGCTGCCGGATAAGCACGATGGTGACTCGCCGCTTCAGGGATAGCTTCTGGAGCATAACCTGATGCTCGGCGAAGGCGCCTTGGAGAGCTAGAGTCCATGTGAATCGACTCAGTGTATGGTAGACGAGCAAGAGATTTACGATGACCTCACCAAGGATGCCAATGGTAACATGATCACGGACCGGCGAGCTCTGCTGCATCGCACGTGGGGGTGCACGGCTGTAGCTAGCCTTGGGTTCTGAACCTAGAAAAACGGGGTTAAAATGTAGCGCATTAGGTACTGCGGCGATTCTGTCACGACTCCTTACCAAAGACCTCGGCGATGCCCTGAGAATTGGTGACTCGGTGCTTCGGCCTGAAGCAAACCGAAGTTTGGAGAAGAATCCTACCAGTCGCAGGTTGCTTTCTGGTGGAAGGCGGTGGCGGCCTGCGGGTGGTGGCGTGAACTGACTAGGTCCGGACTCAAAGAAGCGGAGATCGAAATCCATAATAAGTGAATGTTTCTGAAGTCAATATTTCCACCCCGACACGTCATTGCAGTCCAGTCATCACGACGGGCGCTTGTGTTCTTTTCTTCTCAACCAGCACCTCGCCTTTGTCGCCCCTTGCTTCTCCCCCTCATTCCCCCCGCCGCCTCACTATGTCTGACCTCGACGCTGATCTCTACGGCGGTATGCATGAGTTATTTCTGCCAACTCTTGAGATCTGACGATCATTCGCAGACCTCTACGGTAACGATGAATCTGAGTTTGTCGTCCCAACGGAATCTTCGGACCCGCCATCAACAAAGATTGAACGTTCAGAGCCTCCTCTATCAAAAGTTACCGTGAAACGGGAGCCAAGTCCACAAGTCACAAGTATCGGTCGACCTCCTTCGGTGTCAGAAGACAAGAAGCCCCTTTCCACTCCACCCAGCGCAATAGGAGCGAACGTCATTCCCTCATATATGTCGCCCCCAACACAACATATTCCTACATATCAAGAACGGCAACCAGATTATCGGGAACCTGCACCACCTCGTCATGATGCCTACCAAGGGGCATCTAGCGTGGACCGCCCAGTTCGTCCGTCGGAAATGAAGGAGGAAGGGTGAGTGTTTTGGGCTTCGAAGTCACTAACTTGCAGAGCGCCTCCCTCCCGAATAATGCGTTGTGTGGTGACGGGTTGGGTGTCGACTCGGGAGCGGTCTTGGATAGGAGACGATGGCGGTGCGCCCGCGGTAGTCAACGTCGCCTTCACCTAGCTAGCACTAGCCCACGCTCTAGCACATCTAGCATTTCTAGGTCTAGGCTAGCATTGTCGCGCACAGTAGAGTCGTCCACTCTCTCCTCTTTGTCATGACTGCCTTTTTGTTCTAGGTAACGGGATGCTAATACTAGCGCTTTCTTTCCATGTACCCCTGTATCCGCCTCGTCCGTCCACGCCCGTCTCGTACCACGTGCTCGCAACATGGCGGTGGTCATGTAGGAAGATGTTTATAGGCGGTCTCAACTGGGATACAACAGATGGTACATGCCCTGCGACGCCTTATCTTCTCGTGTGTAGTAGTACTAAATCGACCGTCGCAGAGTCCTTGAAGAAATACTTCACTCAGTTTGGCAAAGTGGAGGCGTGCACAATCATGCGTGACCCTGCTGGTCGTTCACGATGCTTCGCCTTCCTCACCTTCGAGGACCCTGCATCCGTGAACGCAGTAATGGTTCGAGAGCATTTCCTTGATGGCAAGATTGTACGTGGTCCTGTCATCCACATTGACCTCATGATCACTCACCTTTTCCCACACAGATCGACCCGAAGCGCGCAATACCACGGCAAGAGCACCAGCGCGCCACCAAGCTGTTCATCGGCGGTCTCCCAGGCAGTGTCACATCAGAGTCAATGCGTGATTTCTTCTCGCAATTCGGCAAAGTCGTCGACGCGACCGTCATGCTTGACCGCGAAACGGGGCGAAGCAAGGGTTTCGGCTTCGTTTCGTTTGAGAATGTCAACGTTGAGCCTATGCTAGGCTTCGGCAACCTTCAGATCGATGGGAAGCTCGTAAGTCGAATTGTTCCTACACCGGTACAAACCCGCATGCCAACTCGTCTTCCATTACAGATCGATGTCAAGCTCGCACAACCGAGGTCCCAGCGAGAGGGGTTCAACGAGGGTACCGGAGGCCGTAGCAACTTCAATCAAAATGGCAATGCGGCCTACGGAGCGCAGAACTTCAGCGGCGGTGGTGGAGGCGGCGGTGGCGGCGGAAGCGGCGGTATGCAGGGTGGCCCCGGCGGTGCAGGAGGACAGGGTGGCCAACCGTTCGATCCTCAAGCACTAGCGCAACTATATTCGCGGATGATCTCTCAGATTGGTGGCATGAACCCGATGATGGGCGGAATGTCAGGCCCTGGGATGATGGCTGGCCCAGGGATGGGTGGAATGCGGGGACACGGGATGGGTATGGGCGGAGGTATGAGCGGGCACAATGGGATGGGCATGGGTCGCGGTGGACCTGGCATGGGCATGCAAGGCCCGGGCTCGTTGGGCCCCAACGTACCGCGTGGGCCTCGCAACGCGCCACCAACCGGCCCCAGCGGTGGTGTTGGACCACAGCGGGCAGGCCAACGCGGACAGCACAGCTACCACCCTTATGCGCGGTGATCGAGCGAGTAGTCGGCCACCTCCTTTCGTTCAGGCTACGTTTTATAGGGTAGACTACCCGGTCTCCCTCTTATACGCTATGGACCCTTTGTTATTCGAATGGCACTGTTTGTAAGCTACGCGAGTTCTGTCATCATTTATCCTTCGACTACTCTATATCGAACACACCCATACTCTCGAATAATGCCGTTTGCTTCGTCTGCCGCGCTTTCGTAGATAATCATCGGTCTACATCAACAAATGCGCAATCCTCCCAATCCAAAACATTGCCTTTAGCAGAGACCCCTTGAATATAGAACCGCACGGATCCTACGCCCTGGAATTCGGCCGGTATGCATGCCGGGTCAACGTAGAACCTGTTGGCACGCCCGTCGAGTCCAGTAGTCCCGATGAATGTGGCTTCCTCAGGGGGCATCCCTGTGCCCTCGCCCGTATGCTTTTGCGCGTACAAATTGAAGTACGCGATCCCGGGAGGCGGGCAGTCGAGGATCCACAGCGGAAGCGGGGATTCAATTGAAATGGTGGTGAAGTTTGGGAGGGGCCCGAGCGACACACCGGTGTCCCACGTCAGGACCCCAGAGAAAGGTGCGGGCGGTGAGGTCGTGCTTGCAGGTCGATTGGGCGCGAAGTCTGCCCATAGCACTTTGGGATTTACTGCGGCCAAATCAGAAGAAGTGGGATTAGGGTACACGCTGATCATGCCGATGTTGACGGTAAAAGTCACGGCCTCCGTAGGGTCCTCACAGGCGAAGCCAACCACAAGTCCGGCGGCAGAGAGCACGTCTCTCTGCCCATCGAGTGGAAGCTTGAAGTCGATGAGGAGCTCAGTCCACCCTGATGGTAAGCTCTCTGACGATGCTATCGGGGTGATTTCAAACTCTGTAGCGTGAGGACCGTCCTTCTCGAGAGACTTGATCGACGCTCCGGTGTCGGTATCGACGGGTCCGTCCGACTTGAAGACAATGTGCATACGATACGACTTGCGAGGGGTAATCGCTAGAGACTGAATGGGGAGCCAGACACAGCGGAAGAACGCATCTTCGGCGTCGGACCCTGGAGCGGATATGGTGATTGCGAGAGAGCTTCCCCCCAGCCATGCGTCGTCCATAGATATATCCGACGATGCGTCTGGAATTGCTTCTTCGCGCTCGCCATCCTCCCATGCTAGTGTAGGTCTTGGGAAGACAAGATCTCCAGTAGACGTGGTCTTGTCGACGTCCGTCCACCCCGTCTCAGAACGGAAAACACAGTTGCCACGGACGAACCAGGACCATCCGACCCCTGGACTGAACGTGGTCAAAAACGGGAGTACTGCGGGATTGGGTGGAGGCCGATGCGGGAAGAAGTTAGAGATTGGTTGGAAGGACCCATGTTCACATGGTGGATCGGCGGGATGGGGTTTGGGTACCGGCACAGGCACATCTTCGCCAGCTTTGCGAGGGCCAACCCAGAGCTTATTTTCATACTCCCACCAAGCCTTCCATGACCATCCAGGCTTATCTTGCTCGCTTTCCCAAGTCCACGCAGGTCCGAAGAGGGCAACGCTGAGGCCGAGAGACTCGGGGCTGATGTGCGATATGGCCTTGAAGAGACCGAAACCGCCACCGCCGTGTGAGCCGCGACCCCAGACGTCTACGCCAATGTATAGATCTTGAAGCCGCTTTGTTTCACGGTATTGTGCTTGATCCAGACCTAAGAGATACTGTGCAGTCATAGATGGGAATGGAGAGGGCCACTGCGAGGCACCATTGAGTCTCCCGTCCAAATAGAATCATATTGTGCTTACTGTGTAGTTGGAGAAGAACCCCGTGGATGGTAGTAAGAACGGCAAGTTGACGCTGTTCAGACGATCTTGCCATCGGAGCATTCCATTCACTATGACGCTATCATACCTATGTTGCACGCTGTAAAATCGTATATCTCCAACGACCGCAAACAGAGACTTACCAGATAACTTCTGCATGATCACCGATCTTTCTCTTGAGCTCGTGCTCAAACATGGCAATCCACATTGTCAAAGCTCGCGTCTGCTCAACGCCACGGCGGAGCGGAGCTTCGAAGTTCAGGAGGTAACCGTCAAAACCTCGTTGGTGGGCGAGGTCTGCTAGTAGTCTTGCATAGTGAGGCGACAATGGAAATGTTGTGGATGCCCCGGGTTTTGCGGGCCCGGTCCTTGCATTAGGAGGAACGCCAACAAGCAGCTGAAGGCAATCTGGTTCCGATTCCTTGTTCTCAAAGATGCTGTAGCTAAGATCAGACCCCGGGGAGGTAGACACAAACAAAGGAATGCTCACAGAGTTCCAAGCATCTTCACGCCATGACGATGTGCTGCAGTCGACCATGCCGATGGAGGAACTGTGACTCTGTGATGAGAAAAACTATCCAGTTTCTGGATAGTCAGCGCAGAGCAGACGATTACGTGAGGACGCGAACACGAACTAGATAAAGGTCTCGCAATACGGCCAGAAGTTGAAAGTGTACGACGGCGCAGTCGGTGACTCGGTGTAACCGCCCTGAAAGTGAGCCAATCAGCATTATTGTACGCATCAGCAGCATACGCGTCCTCTCTCAACGAGAGAGCACCCACCTTGTAGTCGTGGCAAACCTGATTAGAAGGGACTCTTTAGCTTACTTGCCATTGCGCTGATCCGAGGAATTACCAAAAGTTTTCCTCTAGAAGCAGTTTGAGAAGCCTCATGAACGAGACTACGGGGGGTATACGGGAGTACGCCTTCGAGCCTCGTCAAGCTTGATGGAGTTTGAGCCCATTGATCCAACTCCGCGAGTGAGCGGAAGTAAGGAGAGTCGTCCGAGACAAGGGAAGAGTGATTTATTCCACGGATTGGCATTCTCCAGGGCACGTAAATACGGGTTGGGAGCGTAGGATGCGGGTACAAGAGGATGAGGCAGTGACAGATCCGGAGCAACCCAGAGATGCGGGTGACCGCCCAACCACACAGCAATGCCACCCGGGCCGGACAACCGCCCACTATACAAGGCGGCCGGACGAAGTGACACGAAGAACACGTTACAACTATGGAATATCGGACGGAAAGATTCTACGGTGCTACGAAGTAAACAGGCATTACCAGCGTCCACGACGGCCTCCGCCTCCGCCAGGGCCCTGGTACGGTCCATAGTCCGGAGGGGGTCTTCCACCACTACCGCCTATGAATCAAATCAATCAGCATACTTCCATACGCTGGCAGTTTCGAACATACCGGCAGATCGAGGAGCAGGAGGAGGAGAACGGGGTCGGGCTGCAGAACTAGACGGGATGATAGCATTTTTGAAGACTTGCAGGAGGTCGTCAGTACGGAAGACGGGGCCTGAGGGCAAACAGGTTAGTGAAAGAATAAGGGATGCTGGAATGGAGAGGCCGACACACCATCAAACGTTGTCGGAGCGGGTAGTGTGCCGACAAACCAACTGAGTATGTTTGGTAGCTGCACACTCTTGTCTTCTTCACGCTCCTCTTTGTGGAGTCGCCTGGACGACGATGATGACGGCGGACCATCACGATCGCGGTCGCGCTCCCACACCGGGGACCCGTGGCGTCTATGACTCCCGGAACTGTCCCAACGATCACGGTCACGGCCCCTCCCCGGACTGCTTGCACGCGCGCGCTTCGAGGGGTAATCACGGCTGTCTTCACGTCTTCGGTCGGGCGACGAGGCACGCTTGGAGGACGAGCTAGGTGTTGGAACGCTGGTCTTGGTGCTTTCGGACACAATGGACTGCAGTGTATCGGTCCGCCCCAGCATGCCGCTGCTGCCACTGCTGCTCGCCCCTTGCCGTGTGGGCACGAAGCCCAGGTCACGCACTGCAATCGAATCGATAGTAAGGTATTTGTGCCGTTCTGCGAAGCGCTTGATGGGCGGGTCTGTGGATAGGGTTAGAGGTGGGTGCGGAATACGAAGGGTCGAGGAAGTACCGTTGAGGTAGACTTCGGACATGCGCTTCTCAAGCTTTTGTGCTGTCCCAAGGTCGCCGTACTGGTACTCATACCGTGCCCAACGATCCCACAAAGGTCGTGCCTTATCGGCCGAGAAGGTACCAATCACGCGTTCAAACAGAGCTCTCGCGTCTGCAGAATGATACCTGTCAGTAGGGAGCGACCGCAAAGCCAAAGAACGACTTACTGTTCTCATCGTTGATGGAGATGAGAAAGTTGAGGTAACGCAGAACGTACTCAGGTTCGTCGCCGAATAACTCCATTCCTCTCTCAAAGATTCTGCTAGCGACAGCAACGTCCTTGTTCCCACAGTGATATTCCATGAGTGCTGGAAAGGGTTGAGTTCGTTGATGGCAGGTAGTGAGAGCACGTCGTACCCTCAGCTTCGTGCACCTCCCAGGGTGTCCAGCGGTCTCTGCGAGCCTTGCCGAACACGCTGCGCGCGGACTTGAGGCCCTCGGCCCGGCGAGCAAACCGAATGTAAACCACCCATGCGATACCATAGTGGGTACGCTTGTCACTCAGTTCCTTGTTCTTCAACGGCTTGTCGTCTGTAGACTGCGTATTGAAAGACGAGTTCTGGGAGTGCATACCATTCTGTGGCTGTGAAGACGTGGCTTCTGTAGCCGCACCTAGCCCTTGTTGACTCTGATGTGAGCTGAGAGAGTTACTAGACGAACTAGCCGCGTTCAACTTGGTCTCGAGAGCTTCAAGGTCTTTGCGAAGGGTCTCGAGGAACCTTTCAAACGTTGCATGTACTTCCGTGAACTGATTTTGAACTTCAAGAGCCTCCGCATACGCGAAGTTCAGCACAAAACTATTGTAGAAGAGGACGTTAGTAACCATAGCATGCATGTCGACATCATCTCACCTTGCGGGGTTGGCGTCGATCCCGGCCTTCAGTAATGCTAATGCCTCATCTGTCTTACCGATACTATTCGTCCACGCATACGCCATAAACCTGCCAGGGAGTCATGTGGGCTGGAGAGCTCGATTTGCCAGGTATGCGTACCATATTTCCGAGTAGTACCGCATGCGTACGGTCGCCTTCTTGTAGACTGTTTGCACGCGCTGCAAGAAAGTAGTGCGGGAGGCTTCCTCTATTTCGAGAGGGTTGCTCTCCTCCCACTTGAGATACTGTCGCCACCGAGTCACAATCGCCTTATCCCCCTGGTTGAACGTAGGTGGACGAGGAAGCCAAATCTGAGGGCGACCAGTTTTGGTGGCAGGCGTCGGCGGATACAGAACAGACAGGTGTTCTTGAAGCTGGTTGAAGACAGTGCGTGCCTGCATATGGTTTTCTTGGAGGTCGGAGATGAACTTTTTGGCCTGGGGTAACCGTTGATGGATTAAAACACTGATCGATGCTCTCAGCAATCACACGCACTGTAATCTTGTTGAGATTGTTCTCGAAGTCTTGGTAGTCCTCCCACAGACGTTTCACATTCTCCATAGGAATTTGAACAGCCTGTTGGTACACTCGTCGCACAGAGTCCATCTTCTGTTGCTCCTCCCAAGTCGTGTTTGTCTGTTACCCGACTGTGTCAGCACCGTATGAATGAAGTGATCTCCTCGGCGGAGTGGTCTCGCACGGGGTCTTACGGGGCACACGATGAGAAAGAATAGGGGTGTTGATGTATAAGGGTCTACACGATAGTACAAAAGGGTAGCGACGGAATCGGGCCCATGAGTATGGCTTTGCGTCGATCGACAAGCGAATGCTTCTGCGCTGCATCAAAGCATTCGCTTGACGTTCGGAGGCACTACGAATCGTCCTCAACGAAACGGCGGTAGTCTCACAACTCGATCCGTCCGTGCGATATCCACATCCGATGAAACGAGCGCATAACATTGCAGTGGAGGGGGTGATCCATAAAGAAAGGGGGAACCCGTGGAGAGAACGCCAATGCAAAGCACATACCTCGCCTGCCTTCAAGAAGTTGATGTAGTCTTGCCAGATGTCGTAGCTGTCTTTGTCTTGACTAGCGTGAGACAGCGCGAAATCGTAGCACTTTCTGATCACCTCGCGGGCGTTGGGACCGGTCGTGATTCGCCTGGAAGGGTACAAATGAGCACGACCCGGGCTCGGGGAGGGCTGAGGCCGCACCTAATATACGTCAAGTAGAATTTCAGCAATTCTACTGAAGGCGTGGTTCTCAGCAAGAACTTTTTGAAGAGCGCCTCTGCATAACCAAATTGTGATGGATCATCCAGGAAATGTTGGAGATAGGCTATCTGAATGGCCGGCTGCGTACACCAAGTCAGACAAAACAACCATGGACTGGAGAACGACGGATGCTGACAGTGTTTGGGTACGTTTCCAGCATGCCTTCGTACGTCTGCTTGATCTTCTCCATGTCTCCTGAATCTTCCGCTAGACTGACGAGCTTCAACCAGCCGTCAGCGTCGATGGGTCGGTCGCGCAACTGAGCACGCAGCCCGTCCCATTCAGACTGTGGTGGCGGCGTGGGCGGGGTTGGTTCTGTCTTGGTATCATTGTCTAGCTGCTCTGTTGGTTGCGGGATTGTAGGGGTAGTTGCAGGTGTGCTCTGGAGCTGGCGGAGCGCGTTGAGGACGGCATCCGACGATAGTTGAGGTTTCTGCTCTTCTTGGTTGGGGTCCCCCGCGGGATCTTCCGCCATAGTCTCCGGGGGTGGCGGTTCAGACATATGATGGGGATGAAAAAAGGCGAGGTCAACGGGGCTGGGGATGTTCTGCGAGGTCAACGGTGTTCGAAATGAGAGAACGGCTCAAGGTCTCGCGACTATTTGTCTGTGTTTGAATCAGCGTCTAATAGTTCGCTGGGAACGAGCGCTAAGTATGTCGCGACTCCCCACTCGCGATCGCTAACGCGGGTATTCGACGCGTCGCGTCTCGGCGCTTTCCACCAACGTCTTTACTCCCTTTGCTCACACCCTCCTGGCCAAGTTGGCTCTCTTTCGCACCAAGCCGATAATATGAACAGCGTAGATGATGCACTCGGTGCCCTTACTGCTTCTATCACAGAGAGCAGGCTCAAGAAGAGGGAGAAGCAGCGGGTCGCTGATATAGTGGGGCAGGTGTCCACTCACCTTGTGCTTTTGGTACGACGTCGTTTTGTGGATAAATATGCTCCGTTTCATAATGATGTATATAGAAACTGTCCTCTATATCAGAGCAAGTCACAGAGAACCTAAAGGATTTCCTCCGGGAAACTCTCCGAGTCCTCTACTGTTCACTGCCTGCTCCAACACTAGAGCTCGCTTCTGCTATATTCGAGTCTGTTTATCACGAACGCATACTTTCTGCAATAGGTAATGCGCAGCAAGAGCAAAAGGATCGCTGGGAGTCTGTTCTTTACGCACTTCTCTCAGGAGTTCTGGTTTGTTCTCTACCTCCTTCCCATTTCCCATCTAACTATTAGGCGCAAACAGGACTTTCTTGATGAGAACAATACAAAGGATGCCAAAGATGCAATTGGAGACTCGCTGTTTGCGGTTCTCAGTGACATTTGCTTTTCCCTCACGGCCCCGAGAACGGGAGTGGATCTCAGATGCACGGTGAGTCTCGATCAAGAATGATTTCTGTCGTTCGGACTGCCTATATGCGCATCCTCCAGGCGTATAACATCCTGTGTGATGGCTCGGCTGCACATCAAAGTAACCAGCGGAAGCTCAGGGATTCTAAGGTGTTGAGTGGAACGCGCTTGGGGTCTTGTCTTTGGAGGACGCGAGGTGAGCAAACGCGTCACGTAGACGTTTAGCTAATAAATTGTTCATCGCTCTCGCAGATTATCTCCCTTTAGAATCCCTTCTCAATCTCTTCGCGCGACTTCTGCCATCCACAAATAATTCCCAAGCCGGCCGCGCTCAACGTACCGAATTCATTCACTCCGTCTTCAAGTCAGCCGTCCCTCCTGAAATGAGCGATGCTAGCGCAAAGATCTGTGACATCTTAGAGCACGTTCCTACGAGCAACTGGGAAGAGACGTCTGTGAAGATCATTATTGTGCTGGCCAAGGTCAACATCGCATTGTGAGCTTTTCCCAACTCTAAGACCCCGTGTGGAGACTAGATTATGTGCGCATATAGTCCGCAACCATTTTTCATCGACAAGATTATAGTCAGCGGGGAAACATATCCATCCGACAAACTGTATGCGGATGAGAAAACGTTTCTCGTCAATGTCCTCCTAGATGAGGTATGTGATCTCGATTGGCTTCGTCCGACACAACGTTCGACATCGTTCCTTGACAGGAGAGCCAATACGAGTCTTTGGAAATCTCCTACTCTATTGTAACATCTATCCGTCTGTCGAGCAATGCCGCCAACACCGTCCAAGTCCTTCTTACTCTCACCGGTCCTCCAAGACTTGGTCGAAACTACGTCAAGACACCTGGGCAGAACGGGAAGGTCGAAATCAGCCACGACGTCACGTTCTCCTTCCCTTCGGTTGAGGAGGACAAGTGGTCCCGAACCCTGTGTAGCCGTGGCCTCGTCAGTCCATTTACACCTCTATCTCGCCATGAACGCTGACGTATACCGGTCAGGCCCACCTCCTCCGAGACACACCGACACTCACTCATCCCCCGAAGCAATCCGTAGCCATTCGATCTGCGAACCTCGAGCTCGATAGCGCCGGACGTCTATTCACCGAAGTCCCACAGGTTGAGGTGAGTGTTCCAACGATCTACGTGAGAACGTTTAGTGACGGAGTCATCTCCAATAATAGAGGAGGGAAAACATATCACAACGTGCGTGTCTATCGCGTACTTCTAACTGCACTTGGCCTAATCTCGAGTTTGCATCACGCAGTTTACCGGACTGACGACCCCAGCGACAGTGTCTATTCAGGCAACGACATAGAAGCGTCCACTGTCGCCGCTACGTCAAAGACCGCCCCTGCTAGCTCGCTTAGACCATCTCCGTCTCATATTCCCCGATCGCCAAACGATACATTCCCCAGCGCCGCCCAGGTCACGGAGCGTGCGATCCTGGACAGTACTGGCTCTGTAGGCTCCAGTGAACCACTTCCTCCCTGTCATCCAACTAAGATAGCACACAAGAACTGCGAAGCCCTCAATGATGCAGCTCTCGGCGCCATTAACTGTGACCTGTCTGAGATATCTGAATCGCCAGTCTCAGAGGCTAAGGGTCTCCGACGGAGTAGCATCTCTCTGAGCTCGGTCCCTGGTCGCATTTCCTTTGAACCTTCCGCTCCTGCGAATACCTCATCCAAATCTGCTGCTCGCCTGGTTCGTGGCGGTTTAGGGAACGTCGTTCTGGACTCTGATGACGACGCTCCGCCCACATCTCCTCGGCGTCGTCGGATCACTCGAAAGGCACTTCTATATCGATCCACGACCGATGGCGCTGGCACGCAAGATCGGGAAGGGCACTCTGTTTCCCCGGCCGCCTCTGTTGTTGCTCCTGCTTCTCTTGTAGTTTCTAGTCCACCTGCACTCGGATGTCGAAAGCCTCAACAAGACTGCCCAACGGCCACGTCTGCCACAGGCCCCAAAGTTCTACGTTTCTCGGACCTCGAAATACCTGCCCCCGACTTCCATGCGCCTTTGTCTTCTCCACCCTTCGTCCCAAGCTCCTCGTTGAAAAGTGCTCTTGTCAAGAAAGTATATGATGCCAGGACCGCCACTCGTGCAACTCTCGCGTCTCCTGGGCTTACTGACATAGTCGACATGCTTAAGCCAGCTGACAAGAGACGCGCTCTCAAAGCTAGCAAAGTTCTCGACGATCTCGGTACGTCCCGTGCCTATGCTCTCTTTTCGCGTGTACTTATACCCTCCTTAGCTCCCCCTCTCAGCTCTCCTACCCCGGTCTCGAGAAAACCTATCAAGACCTCTCTACGCAGGAAGGTCGGACCTATCGATTCCGAGCCTGATGCTACTAGTGCTAGGGTCTACAAACTCGCGAAGAGGAAGCTTTCTGAGAAGGAAGACATCGATTACGACGAATTATCGTCTACTCGTCTACCGCTGAAGGAAACACCTGCAAAACGCGCTCGAATCACTGCCGCTGGCGCACCCACTGACGATACTGATTCGAATCCACTCGCTTGCGATTCTAAGCTGCTGCGTCCTACGTCGAGGTTAAGGAGGAAGTACCACGCGAAGGGTCGGACATCTTCACCAACTGCTAGCGTCTCTGAGTTTCGTCCATCGGACAAGTGGATCGACTACGATGAACTTCCGAGTCCGCCTCGTCCGTCCGCTGCTGGCACTGCTCCAAGGTCGTCTCCCCTTGCTGTTGCGTCAAAGAAACCCTTCAAACGCGAGAACGCTGCGAGGACAGGTCACGACACAAACATGGAATTGCAAATCAAGGATACAAAGAAGGAAGCGGCGGCGCGGAAGACGAAATTGGCCGACGTAAAGAAGGATGTAAAGGCTAGCCTCATGTCTGACACAAAGATTGGATCGCCGAAGAAAGTCTCAAAAGCAAAGAAGCCCGCTACATTTGCCAAAACAGCTGGGCAAGACGTGAAGACGAGACAGGACAAGAAGAGCAAGGGCGGCACGAACCCCTCGAAGAACGGTACGACCCGGAGAAAGTCGCGTGCACCAGCCCCTCCCCGCAAGGCGCGCCGTGCTATCCACGACGAGGTCATAACAAAGACAGAGACGAACGCTCCTCCGACTGATCACCCCAGAAGTGTCACCGTGGAACTGGAGGAGTATGCCATTAGGCATCAGGACAAAACGGATGCATCTGTAATAGACGTCGACGCTGGTGGAGATGCGTCTATGGACGTGGTGGACGGTATAGATGACGGATTGGCATTCAATGATTCCACCGATTTCACTGTACGTGGATACTAAGCTTGACGCATCCTCACGCTGACGCTAGTCATAGGTTGTGGATGACACAGAACCTCTCGCAGCCACCATTCCTTCCTCGATCTCAGAGTCACCGAAACCACCCTCGACGTTACCTCTACCTCATCACGCAACGCTCCAGGTAAAGGCGCAAGAATCGTTATGATGTTTTCGCTGACAGAGTTCCAGCACATTGCACCCGAAGCTTCAAAGCCGACGACAAAGGTAAACACGTCGAGCAAGACCCCCTGGGACGACGCCGCAGAACGTGGGATGGCGTCGAAGTCTATGCAGGGAGAGACTAAAACCGTCCAGTCCGCACACAGTGCTATGCCGGCACCTCCTGACGTGGTCTACGTCGGTGACGAAGTATCGCGGCTCTCTAAGGATCCCGAGCTCGTGAAGGTCCCTCAACATTTGCTGCCTCGATGTGACGAAAATGCACTGTACACGCATAAGAAGTCATATAGGAGCATCACACCCGTTGTTACTGTGAGTCTCTAGGACATTACTCAGTCCCGACCTCACGCTGTCCGCCAGGTTGCCAGAGCCCCGGGCCCAAAGGCGAAACCGGTGCCCGAGACCATTGACCTGACGGCAGAATCTCCACCGAGGCCCATCAAACGGGTCACTTTGCCGCCTCGTCGATCTTCTCCTGCCAGCATTCAATCTCTGGCGATTCTGCCTATGGAAGTGGACGAACCCGTCCGTCAAGTTGATAGGGTACCCGAACACCTCCCCAAACCCGCGCTCAGTAGCCTTGATGAGCTACGACGGGGTGTCAGGTTTGCGCAAAATGCGGAGATGCGTTCAGCGCCGTCTAGTCGTGGCGATGAACTATCAGCGACGACAGCTGAGATTAGTCAGGCCAGGCGTGATCATGGCGAGTATCTGCCCTCTATGTGATTCCATTTATGTTGACAAGGTGACGTATAGACATGGTATCCTCCGCGACGCGAATGGGGGTCCGGCGTAAGGAGCACGCTACTTTTATACGTGACGATGCACAGACTGCCCATGGTCGCGACCCGTACATGGACGCAATCATAGACGTCCTAGACCAGATCCACGGGGTATACCGTCTTCAATTCCACCTCCACTCTCCTCGCTCATCGATATACTGCAGACCATTGTACATAACCTCCACCGCAAGTTCGAAGGCATTCGTGAGGAGGTGCGAGCGGATAGGGACGAGATCCTGCGCCAGGCCGCCGCCGACTTGCGCGAGATGCAAGCCCAAAGGTGCGAGTCCCCCTTGCGTTTCGATTTCGCTTGTTGCTATAGCCCGCCTCGTCCCCTGTAGTGTCGACCACTTCAACGCACTCGTCGACCTCGAGGCCGAGTACGCTGCAGCGGGGCGGAACATGGTTCGTGGGACGGAGGATTGGGTGGTCCTCAACCGGGCAGTTTGTCGGGATATTGACCTAGCCGTGGAGGCGCACGACCGCACGATGTTGACGAAGAGGATGCCTACGGTACTCGTGCCGCTGTAGTTCAGAGGCCTTGGCGGCCTCGATGGTCTGATACGCGAGAAATCTCGGATTCATTGCTGTACTAGTAGCTTCTTGATGCGACCTCCATGCCAAATATACTGCAACTAGTCTGATTGCAATGTCCAGCGTGCGATACTAGGGATACTCTGTACAGGGCGCGGAGCCCATATTAGATACACATAAATGCTACATACCAGCAAGAGACACCCGCTACCAGTCCGCAAAACCCACAATCTTGCCATCCCATGCCCACCAAATCTCTTCGTCATCCTCGTCCATTCCTCCGCTCGCGCCCCCGTCTTGCCCTTCCTGCTTCACGCTCTCCCGCGCCTTCTCGAACGCGGACCCGCTACCACATGTGATCCACGCACCCTCCGTGCGCACGCCCTTCCACATACTGCTCACCTTCGGCTTGCTTTTTGCGGGAGCTGGGGGCAGCGGGACTGCACCGGCTTCTTGAAGGAAGGTTGTGAGCGCAGTGTCGAGAGTACGCGTGAGGTTCTGACGCGCAATCCAAGCTGGGTGCACGAAGCGGCGCGGGGCGAGCAAGAAAATATGGGTTTGCGTTGGGGCTGGGGGCAGTGTGTCAGCATACGTGGAGGAGTCGATAGACGAGTGCATGTGCAATGCCGGATGGCGGTAAGGTGGTGGTCCAGGAGAATGTGCAACATACCAAGTTCGTGGTTGTTTTCGGTGCCGGCGTCGGCATTGTTGACCCAAGCATTCATAAGGGTGCGAGAGAGAAGACGTTCCGCAGCTCGGAGAGCCTTCTGCTCGTCTGCGTATGAGAGCTCTGGCACGAGTGTTGGGGAGATAGGAGCGGTGTCGCAGGATGCGAGGGTCTGTTGGGAAGGAGCAGGGCCGCTTTTGGGAGCTGGCAGAGGTGGCGGCGTGGATTGTTGGACAACGCATCCTTGGGAAGCAGGCTGAGAGGACAAGGGCACAGCAGGGACAACGAAGCCAGACTGACTAGGTAAAGGTGTCGGAAGAACGCGCGGGGAGGGGAGAGATTCTGGGGAAGGCGCGAGGGAACGTGTCGACGGAGAGCAAGGCGACGGTGAGCGAGAGCTTGGAGGGCCAGAGCCGGGGCCAGACGATTCCGAATCGCTGGCATCTTCACCTGATTCCTCTTCATCGTCTGATCCGGTTTCTCCTTCAGAGTTCTCGTCGCTGACGTCTTCCTCCTCGGAACAATCAGACTCGCTATCCTCTTCACTCTCTTCATCAGAGTCCACTTCCTCGGCCACTCGTGCTCCCCAAACCTTGACTTCCAGCCCGTCGATGGTTAGTATGATCCTCGCTTTTGCTGCATGCGCACTGGGGCCCAGCACGAACATCAGGTGCGCCGTCCTAAGGCGGCCTTGGTGCACGCCTTGTGGTTCTGGAGGAGCATTTTCGCCGTTGGCGGGAGAAGAGTCCTGAGTTTTTGCGAGTTTGCACTTTGCGTACGCAGTGGAAAGCGCCATGAAAGTGGTGTGGAGATGAGAGGTGAGAAGGTCGAAGGTGGCCAGGAGCTCGTCGCGTTTCTTCGCAACTTTGGGATTGGATCGACCCCCTGGCATACGGGCTAGCTGAGCGACAGGGCTATCGACTCATGAGTGTGAGTTTCGTGGGTAATAGTGAATAGGGCACGCACAAAGGCACTTGGTTCTTCAAAAATAATGTGTGGCCAAGCAACGCGAGGGCGAGAGCCGCAGCCATGGTGTGCGATACAGCCGGGGTATCCAACACCACCGTAGGGACATTGAGCTTCTGTATGAAGCCCTTTTCTTCTTCCTCTGCGTGTTCCTCTGTTTGTGGTGGTGTATTCATTATGGTCGTGTTGGATGGACCAGCCGCTGAGGATAGTAGCAAGGTCTGGCTCGTGTTGTTCGCACCCGGAGAACGTTCGAGGAGTGTAGGATGTAGTGGTGGTGGTGCAGTGGCGGGAGTGAGGATCATGGTTTCTGGTGAGAGACGTGCACTTTTAGGAGATGAGAGAGAGGATGTAAGGGTGGTCGCGCGACCAGAGTGCAGTCGAACTTGGCCAAAGGTAGGCGCTGGTGCGAGCGGGCAACGCGTTCTGCGCGTCAGTCACGTGGTACCAGTTTAGGGCCGGGCGACCCGCGTAAAGGCAAATTTCCCCGTCTGCTCTTGCCGAGTCGTCGCTCTCCTCTTCCTCCCCCACCCCGTTCCCGCCCTCTTTCCAGTTTTCCAAACCGCCGCCCTTACTCTACCCCTCTCCTACACCTCACACTGATAATGCCATTCCATTTTACCCCTCGCGTGCGCCGTCCGATCGTCACCAACCTCCCCTAACCCCCCCACTCGCTCATGCCTAGGGACACGGCGTACGATGCCTTCGTCTCCTTTACTGGCGAAGTGGAAGATCAACTTTTTGCTTTCTCCACGCTTGACCGTCCGGATTTCGTATCGCACTCCGTGGTCGTTCGAGCACTAAGAAGAGCTCACACTCGTCTTCGGGAGCCATGTGGTATGTGGTGAGCTTCACATGTGCCCCTTGAGTAATGTACCTCGTTGTAGTAGTTACAAGACACTCGGTCCGCAATATAATCCTTGTTCGCACACCGCATCAGTTGTGAAAAGGGTCAAATCACTCTCGCTCCCGTGCCACCAGTATGCTTCCGCGCGCCATGCCGCGGTGTAAGACCCACATCTTCCTCGGGACGCTGTCCGCGTGGTGGACCGCGGTCGCCAATTCCTTTGCACCGACGGGAGCCGGAAATAGCGCGATAAGATGCGCTGCCAGTGCAAGATGCCGTAACAGATGGGGTTGCAACCTTCCCCGCGAGTGAGCCACATGGCGACCTCGGTGGGCCGCAAGACGATTCCGGCGTACCATCATATGGGCGAACCGGTCGGGGGTGCATAAAAGGAGGTCGCGTTAGCGAGGAGGGTCGTCGCGACCCCCTTTGCGCCCCCTGCACGATGCTTGGTTCCCTTGCGCGCGCATTCCTCCCGCTCCTCGCCGCCACCGCGCTCGCTGGCGAACACGCCTCGGCGCGGTTGGTATCCAAGGCCGAGATCCATGCCAAACAGGTCGAGGCGGCAGCGCGCATTCGCGCGAATATGCCCCGCGCGAGCGCCGCATCCAACCCGAGTGGAGTGAAGAATATCACGTTCTCCGACCCTCGCGCATCCGGTACGTTGTGTGTTTGCACTGTGCGCACCTCGCTAATGTCCGCGCGTGGTTCTTCCCACAGAGTTCTTCGTGGACGGCACTACCATTCCGGATGTTGATTGGGACATTGGGCCCAGTTGGTCCGGCCTCATCCCTATCAGCAGCGATCCCAACGAGACCCGGAAGGTGAGCTGCTTCCCCATGCGGGGCTCACCAAGTACGGAAGCTGACTGCCCACGACCGTGCGCTTCGCATTGTATCTGTGTACTTTCTCCAGCTCTTCTTCTGGTTCTTCCCGCCGGGCCCACAAGGGAGTCTCGATGAACTCATCTTCTGGTGAGTCACACCCGTCTTTGCGGCCGCTTATCACACTGCGCGGCGCGTGGCGAAGCGTCTCTGCGGGTCTTCTGACGTTGCGTGTGAACTTGCAGGACGAATGGAGGCCCTGGTTGTTCTTCGCTCGAAGGTCTTTTGCAAGAGAACGGGGTGAGTGTCGCGAACCCTACGATGCATACGCGTGGATGTGTGGTGGCCGCGAGTGTTCCAGGGGTGTCGCAAGCTCTAGAGCATCCGCGGGCTTCCGTGTGGTGCTCCGGATCTCTCAGCGCAGCTCTGGCGTGCCATTCTCCGACCCCGACGGGTTACGAGCTGAGTTTGGCAAACACGCTGCGACACTCATGTGCGGCGTTGTGGTGGGAGTTTGAGGGGGCACGGCATCCATACAGCTTCTATTCCGGCACGAAACACCCAGCGTGTCGCTCGAGGACTGACGTGACACTATTTTTACCTAGCCTTTCCAATGGTCATACGGCCAGGCGCATCCGACACAAAACGAGTTCAGTTGGACCAATCTGTCCAGCATGATCTATCTTGAACAGCCGGTTGGGACCGGCTTCTCTCAGGGCAAACCGAACATTACGGTGAATCTTAATGTACAACTGATACGTCACCGGATCTGACAAGCGGGCGCATAACATAGGATGAAACTGGTGTCGCGGAGCAGATCGTCGGGTTCTTGCAGCAGTTCCTCGACATCTTCTCTGAGCTTCAGGGAAAGAAGCTTTACCTTTCTGGCGAGAGTGTGAGTCCCAACGATGTTTATCCATTTCCTAGACCAGCGCTGACAACTCCACAGTATGCGGGAATGTATGTTCCATGTGAGCACTGCACCCTCGCTTCTCACAAAGAAGGTTATTCACACTGCCTCTTCAGACCTTGCCGACTATATCTACGAACACCCTGGCGCCCTCAACCTCACTCTGAATGGGTTCTTCGTTGCCGATCGTACGTGTTGTTGCTTCTTAGATTACCATACACGTACTTACAGTCGTGCAGCTGTACTTGGTTGGGACGTTGTCCAAGAGCAGATTCCGGCAGTCAACTTCGTGCACAAGTACGAAAACGTCTTTGCATTCAAGTAAGAGACCTTGCGCGTGTCACTTTCCACATATTTGTTAACGTGCATTCTCTATGTAGCCAGTCATTCATGGCCGAGCTTGACGCCATCGCAGCGAAGTGCAACTACGCCGACTATATGGAGAAGCACGTGACCTACCCGCCCAAGGGTCTTCTCCCGTTGCCTGGGAAGAGCACCGAGGCCGACCGTGGATGCGACGTCTGGGACATGATCTTCGACGCCGCGTTCACTATCAACCCTGCTTTCAACATCTACCGTATCTTCGACACTGTGCGTCTTGCCACCCTTCCTATCTGAATCGCCATACTTACCAATCATCACGTCCGTCTACAGTGGCCGATTCTGTGGGACGTGCTCGGCTTCCCTGGCTCGATCATGCAGGCCCAGTCACCGATCTACTTCGACAGGCCGGAGGTCAAGGCGGCCATTCATGCGCCGGCCAATGTCGACTGGAGCGAGTGCTCGAACATCCGCGTCTTCCCGCGCGGTGACAAGTCCCTCCCGCCCTCGTTCACCGTGCTCCCGAACGCGATCGAGAAGAGCGAGCGCGCAGTGATCGTCCACGGTCTCGCTGACTTCATTCTCATCGCGGAGGGCACGGAGATCGTGATTCAGAACATGACTTGTAAGTGGTATCCTCGTGTTGGGCCTAGGCAATGGGTACTAACTTGGGCGTTATGATGTATCGTAGGGAATGGATTGCAGGGCTTCCAGACCCCGATCCAGAATGACAGTTTCGTCGTCGACGGGATGGGCGCGCTTGGGCGTACGCACACGGAGCGCGGCCTGACGTTCTACGAGGTCGCGTTGAGCGGACACATGTGCGTAATTGACCCTTCGTCTTTGTGGAGCGAGTTGGAGCTAATAGGTGCTACTTCTCCTATAAAGGGTACCGCAATTCTCCCCGGCGGTGAGTAAATTGCGGCATTGATAGTGAGAGGTTGCTGATGACGTTCGTTTTCAGGCTGCGTTCCAGATCATGCAATTCCTTATGGGCTTCAGGGAGACCCCATAAGGCATCGTGTACAGTGACTGGGCGTAGCACACAAATAAGAAGTCGGAGACCATGTCCAATGCTCGTGTTATAGTCTGAAAAATGTTGTCAGAGGCCAAAGCCAATCTGAGGGCCTGAAAGAGAGGGGCTGCAGCACTCAGCCGGCGTCGAAGTCATGTTCTCAAAAAGCTTTGGTGCTGTCAGAAACGATGCGCCTGTCATATAAAGCGTGGGCGCATTTCTATTGTTCGTGGAAAATATCTGATGGTGTTGTCAAAGAGAGTGGCGCGCTGAACGTGGTCTCTGTTAGTTCTGAACTTCATAGCGCCGTCGTGGCCGGTGCCTACCCAACACGAGCCATAAACATCGTTTTGGTCACCTAGCGCGTGCAGAAGAACCGTAGATGCCATGTTTCAGCGCCGCGTCATCATGGGCGGACGCTCCAGCCTCCCGACTCCTCAGCCTAATAGCCGCCCAAGGCTTTGGGACGACGAGTGGCGTGCCTGCCAAATTAGGCATGACCACCAAAGCGACCCCTGTTGAGGGGCTGTGCAGTCCGACCACCATGTTTTCTTTGTTCTGTGTGTGGATGAGGACAGGGTAAAGCGCACTCTGCGGCGGGCTTGCTCGCTTCAGCCAGCAAATAAAAAGGCAGAGGAGCTCCGCGATGGAACCCAGCTTCTCAATCTCATCCTCGACACACCATCTTCCCTTGCAAGTCCTCTCCACGCCATCCTCAACCCAGCAACATGTCGTATGACCACACACATGCTGACAACAGGTATGTCATCGGTCATACCTGCCTTTCCACTCTAGTTGACTAAATTCTTTGGCTTGCTCTCTTCACCAGGGAACTCGTCTTGTTCTCTAGGGCCGGGCTCAGAATGACTTCTTCATCTCCACGGCTGAAGCCACAGAACGCCACAGAATGGTGTTTTGGAGAAGATATCTGTTATCCAGACAATGCTCCAGTAATGATGGAAACTTCGTACGTAACTATATACCCTTCAGCAGTGCCACACCGTCCAATCGTAATCCTTAGTCATATGTACCTTGGAGAAAATGTAGAGGATAGCGCAAAGTCAATCGACACGTCGTTGGTGGCACAGGGCGCCTACAACGTTGGAGTCGCGGTCGATGCGATGAATCCGGCCTTCGAGCCTATGTCCATGTTTCCTGAGTCTCACACACTCTCGAGCATTCCTTTCACAGGCTCCATGCATTGGGTTACGGGAATGCCCAGTGATGGCCCGTATCAAGCGCCGCTGGTTGCCCCTGACATGAGCCTGCTACCAGCTCAGTTCTTGGCTGGCCCTTCTCACCTTGAGTGAGTGTATCATATTCTATGCTCAATCGACTATCCCGCTGACGATCCTACAGGCCACAGGTCACACAGAACATGACGCAGTCTTTCCTGATGAACGGCTATGGCCATCATCTTCCCTTCCCAATGAATCAGACAAGGTAGGCTTGAACTGCGACGCAACACTGTGGGATACAAACTGATCTGGCTTTTACTAGACCTTATGTCTTCGATCAAAGTGGGAACTGGGTTCTTAGTCCCTTTTCCGTGTCCCCCGCAAGCTCTCCGCCAGGCTCTTGGCCGCCCTCTGGCTATGCGTCGCCGACTCACGAAGGCTCGTATGTTCCCGAACAGTTTTTTGACGTCCACACAGGCTACGAGCTGCCCTTTGCACCCGCCTTCCCGTCACTCGCAGGCCCATCCTATGTTCCTCAGTTCGCCATCGATCCCTACTCTCAGCCTCAACCTCCCTTCCTTCACTCCACTTATTGGGACCCACCTGTCATGGCGATGGCGGAGGACCATGCCTCACGAACACCTGAGGCTCAGCCCGTGCAGCTTCCCTTCGACGACTCCCCCTTCTCCTCTCCTCTCCCTTCGCGCACCCCATCCCCGAAGCCGGACACGAACAAAAAAACCAACGCCCAAGCGCGCACAACTCGCTCCATGACGGCTTCGAAAGTTCGCGCGGCGAAGAAGAGCAACAAGAAGCACTCAACGCGTGTGCGCAGCCGCCCCCCTGTCATCGTGAGGCCGCTCCCTAGGCCAACTATGCAAGTACACACGCAGAACAGGAGGTCCTGGCATTGGGAATTCGACCAAGGGCCCACGCGGCTTTTCCCGAAACGATCACAGCCCACGACGGTGCAGATATGGGCCCACCAGTTCGACCGGAACAAAGTGCATTACTGGGACGGGGTACCCTTCCAGATCCCGCCCAACGTGCCTGTCTGCAACATGCCAATGTGGATCCTCATCAACATTGTCCGGGAGCAAGGAGGGGACGAGCAGCGCTGTCACATGGACGGATGCACGGCTTCCGGAGGCAGGCAGAACTGGCTGAAGCACCATCTGCAGAGCTACAGCCACATGTCGGTGGTGCTAGTGTGCTTGCTTTGCGGCTTCAGCGCACGCGAAGACAACATGGGGCAGCGACATGGCCACGTAGGGTGTTCCAAGAAAAGGAACTCCAACCACAAACGTCATCCCCTGTGGGAGGCGCTGACTACGGAGCAATTGGAGAATCTGCTCCGAGAGAATGAGGAACAGGTGGGGAAATACCAATGCGAGATAGAGGAAGGGGAAACTTCGGATGAAGAAGACCAGGAGTGCGAGAGCGAAGACGAAGACGAAGATGTTTAGATGCATGGGTTTCTTTCTCCGGCCACTACATTGGCTGGTTGTGCATTGCTCCTTCCCTTACGGCCCCTACCTCCGCCATGCCTCTTCTCCACGTCTGTATCATGATCATGTACCTGTACACTACGCCTACGCCGGCTCTATGATGACCTCTACGACTGTTTCCTTTACGCGGGCTATCATCTCTTCTCTAGTGGCTCGATCTCGGAACGGATCCCGTCCCAAACTCGCCGTGATGTCACCATTGAGCGTCATGCCGTTACGTTAGAGCATACGGAACCGTGAGAGCTACATTCGCGGTGTCCTGACGCAGACGCGTAAACCGGTTGAGGAATCAAATGGTGTCGGGACTCGGGACTGGGAAGAAACCACTTCCCGGGAAGGCCCGGATGCAAGGTTGATGCCGAGGATCGAAGTCCCTTCCGGCCCGAGTTTACCCGGGTTCACGGCATTGGTCTCGACGCCGCGTGTTGTGCAATTTGCGCATTAGCTGCGCTTAACCTCGACCTCCGGGTTCGCTGTTCAGGAGTGGAATGTCCTGAACAAAAAAACTCAAAGGATGGATGTAAGGGCATGCTAGAGGTAGCTGTGTCTTCATGATCGCCGGCTGTTGCCTTTGCTGTCGTCGTCATATCGGAGTGGCTCCAACTTTTTTAAAGTTCTCGGCCAAACGAAGGACAGGGCTTTCAAGGGTAGCTGACGGTGGCACAAGCCATTTCATCTCAGAAACGAGCACCGCCCGAAACTCTATCTCAGGCACGCGGCGGAGCAGTCAATGCCTGTGAGTCCCACCTCTAACGAACCATCTTTTTGAATGGTACGTAGGCGCATGCCTAGCTAGTTGGCTCGCAGTGTGAATATCCCTCATGCATCTCGCTAGACGTCTAATTACTCCGCGAGAAGCGTATTGTGAATGAAGTTCTTCCAACACACGCATCTAATACTGTGCACACTAATGGCGGGGAAGCGCGTTTTGCTTTTGTTGGCCGCTTAATTCTCGTAGTCCACGCCGCCGATGAGAAGCAATCAACTATGCCCGTTTTCATTTGCAGCTGAATCCGGCGGCAAATCTAATACGGCGGGCACTATCCGCAAAAGAACAAGCGGCCGCTGCTTCCAGTGGGTACCATCGGACGCCGAGTGGGATAGAGTGGTGATTAGTAAACAGCGCAAGTCCGAGTGGAGATCAAGGGGCGATGACTCCCCAGCAGCACGAGATGATCCCACAGAGACTGTAAGCTGCCTGCGTGTGGTTTCTTCGTGTGTGCGACGCGCGATACTGGCAGGAGACGGCGTGTGTGGACAGGGTGGCGGAGGGGGTAAACGTGGCCGGTGGGAAGAAATTACTCGTTTGCGGCGTGACACCACCCAGGCTGCGACTTTCATCCGCATCCGGTCCATGCTTCGTAGGCCAAGACACTCTGGTGGCCCCGCCGCGCTGCGACGGGGAGGCCGGAGGTTTGTGCGGCTAAGGGAAGGTTAGAAAAAACCACGGCCGTGCCGATTCACGCCGAGACGCACGGTCGCGGTTAACCCCAGAGCACGTGAGCACTATCAACTGATGGCCGCCCGCTGTTTTTATCTCCGACGCCTCGTTGCGGCAGCGAGGGCCGTCACCACTCTTACCTAATCCGGAAAGGTATTTGAAGCCCAACGGCACCCATTGTTCTTTTCAACAAACCAGCACCACCGACGGGCCCGCGCCGCCTGCCTCTCTCTTCGCTCCTTTTTCTATTCTTGGGCTCATCTGGTGCCTCTTCTCAGCCTGTGTTTGCCTTCTCTCCCGCACAGAGTCCCGCGTTGACGCGTGGCACATCGATAACCACCGCAGACGCCCAGCAGCCGACGACCACTTTGTTTTTGCGCTGGCAACGTGTAAGACGCATTTGAGCGTCCCCCGCTCCCCTCTGCCCTTGTTCTTCCAGCTAACAATGCTCTTATCCAGCTCGGATGCGAATCGGTCCATCGGAGTGATCCGGAACAGGGAACATATATAGCCTCGTCTCCTTAACCACCAGGGCGGCTCTCCCTCTCTTCGCTACTCACGCCTCCCACACTCACCATGCGTGGCGGAAAGGGCGTCTCTCGCTCGAAGCACCTCACTGGGCCCCGTCCTGGCTCTGCGAGTGCCACCAAAGGTCTCGGGTCGTCCCGGCCCCGGAGCAACCCCCCGTCGCGTTCGGACTCTGATGACGGCAGCATGATGCATCAGCTTCGGACACCGTGAGTAGAGTTCTCCTTGAGCCCGTCGCTCCAGCGACATGTACTGATACCAGTACAAGCAGGGAGGACCGCAACCGCGCAACCGCCGCCGCCGCCGCCAAGGCTCGGGTGGGCAGTCGGCGGGACCGGGACTCCGACGGCCCGGCCAGCGACTTCGATGATGGGACCTCGGCGATGTCGGAAGATGACGTCCCGCTCATAGCGAGGTGAGCCCAGAGCAGTTGGTACAAGCTACAACGGTTCCCTTCGTTGGCATGAGCCACTCGGCGATTCTCACCTACCCAAGATTCAAGGAGAGCAGGGGATACGTCATCGATAAAGCGCCACTCTGGGAAACAACCCCAAGGCAAAGTCCCAGCATGTGCTGGACTGCTTATAGCGACACTGTGAAGGGACGTGAAATACTCCCTTCGCGGTGCCGCTATACAGGTATCGGAGTAAATCCTGCCAGTGGCACTTATCAGCACGATGGCGTGTCCCCGGTTTTCCTACCGTACCTTGTAGGTGCGGGCAAGCATGCGTTCCATATCATGGCTGCAGGCAACGTGCCACCTATTAAGAGACTGGTCGCGCGTATGAGAGCCTTCTATCTAAGACGCCTCATCATGTCTTGGCCCTAACACCTCGAATGGGGCATAGTCGCACAGAAGCACTCTTGTATGTATAGAAGCACTTGGAATCTAGGGGGCCGGAATTGCTCCGGGCAGAGTATTACTGAATATGACATTGCACATTCTTCCGCCTGCTGCAGTAGGATCACGCTGACGCTTGCCGTTCCTTTCTACAGCCAACGCGTCAAAGTTTCTGTGCGCGCAAAAACCACCGCTGCCGACTCCCCCGTTGCGACGCCGAAGCGACCTCTGGGATCTCATACGTCTGACAATAGCACTCGCATTTCCTCCAAGATGGATGTCGACCAGTACGTCTGGCGAGCCAGCCATGAGCCGTAGAGTGGCGCTGACGATATTCGCTCCCGCATAGACCTCTACAGACAGTCCAGGTCACGGGTCTCGACACACCGCCTGCAAGTGCGCCGACCACGCCGGAACGGACAACCTCGACTATTGCGGATGCTATGGACGTCGACTCTTCCGAAGCGTGAGTGATTTGTGGCGTTGGCTGACGTGGCGCTGACTCGTGCCTTGACTATCATTACGTGCTCTGCCCCCTATCTCCATGAAATGTCCTTTGATACCTTCCCGCCAGCACGACCTCTCCCCGATCTAAAGGGCCCACCGAAAGTGGACCCGGAAGACGGGGCTCTTCTGCCAAGACCCCGCTCACTACTCCGGATAAGAAGGCGGCCGGCGGCTCTGCCCATGCTGGTAAAGGGCCGCCTGAGGGCATGGACGTCGACCCACAAGGGTGAGCTGCAGACTATCGTAGTGAACGCAGTACAGTTTAGCTAACGACGTTGCGGCTAGTCCAAGCACCACCCCGGCCAGCGCATCGGCGTCCGTTCCAAGAACGGTGCATGACGCTATCAAGCACATCTCGTGCGACCAGTGGCCGCCTTGCGGCGTTTGCGCTCGTATCGCTGGCATAACACCCGCTCAGATGGCCGAATTTGTGCGCCAGCAGAACCGCACATATGCAGAGGAAGCAAAAAAAAGGAAGGCTACCGCAGCCAAACTCGCAGCAACCATTGTGGTGCAGGTCCCTCCGCCGATCCCCCCTCCTGCGCCCCCCTCACGTCCACCAGCTACCCTTGCTGTCCAGGTCCCCCCTTCGGCTTCGGGCCCGGACATAACACAAGGAGCGCGCGCCGCACCACCAGCACCCATGGTTCTTGATCCCCGCACCGTGCCCGCGCCTCGCCCATCCAACGCCCCAGCCGCCTCGACCCATCCTCATGCCCCGCCCATGCTTCAGTATCCCCCTTACGGCCCCAACACGTACGACCCGGGCGACTACCCCATGAAGCCTCTCTTCATGTCCGCGGGCATGTCGTCGGGACTCCAACAGTCCGGTGTTGGTGCTTCTGCCAGCACAGCGATGCCCCCGCCGTCCACATTGCCCATGTCTCGCGGCCCATTGACGACAATGCCCTTGCAGCGAGCGGGGACCATCACCGTTCCTCCTCAACTCCGGCCCGGGGTCATCACTGTTCCCCCGCTGCGAGTGACTCCGGTACCACTCGAAGGCGGGACGCTCCCTCTCTCGTCCGCCGGGCGGCTGCCTGCGGCGCAGCGCCAGTCGGCGGCAACGCGCCAGGCCCTGTATTCGCGCGGACCTGCGAGTCGTTCGTCACAGGCTCAAACCCAAGCGTCTTCGTCGTCGACGAAGGTTGAAGATATAGACGTCGAGGGGGGCGAGGAAGGGCAGGACAAAGCCAAGGTCAAGGTCAAGGGCGCGCGGAAGATCGTGCGTGCGAAGCGGTACAACCGAAAGAAGCGGGAAGAGTGGCCGCCACCGGGGTGGATCCCGATCTGGGAAGAGGAGCGGCCGCGGATGTGGGGCGCGCACGAGATCCCGGACGAGGTGCCGACAGGAGAGGTGTACGACCACCTGAAGAAACGGTTCGAACTGAAGAGCGCGGGGATCTGCGCGTGGCAGGGATGCAAGCCGGCCGACCCCGATAACCCCGAGTACAAGATGCTCAAGCGGCACGTCGAGACGGTCCACCTTGGGCTGAAGCTCGTGTGTCAGCTGTGCGGCGTGCGGAAGCGCGCAGATAATCGGAGGAAGGCGACTCATAAGCGCGGATGCCCGGAGCGGGAGCGCGAGGAAGCTGCGGAGGCGGAGATGGCGGCGGCGGCAGCAGCAGCAGCTGGCAAGAGCGTGACAAAGGTGACTCTGATGCTTGCCCCTGGAGGAAAGAAGGTTGACGAGGCTGGTGAGGTTGGCGAGGAAGATGAACTCGCGGAGGACGACCCCGTCGGCGAGGAAGGCGAGGGCGACGAGGGTGAGGAAGGAGAGGAGGAGGAGGATGAACTGGAGGAAGAGGTGGATGAGCTCCAGGACGACCAAGAGGAGGAGAACGAGTACGAGTCAGAGGATGACTAGACGATCTCAAGAACAATGGCAGGTACCGGGGGCACACACGGTGTTCGCAAACTGGTAGATTCTCGGACCCATCATCACGATGTGTACATGCTGTAGTTTATGCTGTCGATGCAATTGTTATCTATGGATTGTTTTATTAGCACCATTACCCAATGGCTCGTGCCCTGCCCTCGGACACGCGTTTGAAGGAGCAAACCCATCGGTGGTGGTTTTCAAGGAAATGATCTTGTTGGGGTTCGAACTCCCAGCGTCCGGCGTCTTGCGCGACCTGAGCCCAGGCCCGCCAGTGCCGTGTCCTTGATTCTCGAGCTTGAACATCTTGGTTAGACACCATCCTCTCATGCACCATACACCACTTAGCAGCTGTACTCTCAGCGTAATCATAGTATGCTGCTACTCTACATCTTCGCATCTCGATTCCCCAGCCCTACTGCCGCCACTGTAGCAAATCTCCGGAAACATCAACATCTCCACAAGTGGCTCCGTTGGACTAGAATATGCTCCTCTCGGACACGCATGTCTGGGCTTACATATTGGGTGAGTGATAACCCCCCTACTGTGTACATATCCATGCAACTGACAATCGTCCCACTGGCCAGTACTTCACCTCATAATCACCAGTTTGCAAGAGTGGTGGAGTACTGAGTTATCCCTGATTGGCATCAATACAAGAACTACACACCGAATCATCATCGGGCGTTGCCTATAAGCTAAGCACGCATGTTGCAGGTCTACCACACACTCTGTTTGTGTGTGAGCCGTCCCCCTGGCGGAACGTGTGGTCTGTGCTGGGATGGGGAGCTTTTGGCCATTGCGACCACAGCCATTTCTTCTTGTCACAGACTAGATCAGCGCGCACCCTAGGCCTTTTGTTATTAATGTGGTACGTGTGATCTCGCCGCTCTTTTAGGAGCATCCTTGGTGCAAAACCTCACGGGGGTAGCAACCCAGTGCGTGCGACATGGACTATAAAGAGCAGTCTTCTGCGAATGGGCAGTTTTCCACTCCTATCTCGACTTGTCGCGTTCAAGATGTCTCTGTGGCGCGTCTCCTCGTGCGATGAAGATACCTTGGAGGTGGGGCGGTCTAATTGCGGCGTGGGTCAAGATGTTCTCGAAGGAGAGAGGCACATTAGGTGAGTTATATTGTCTTCCAATTCGTGCTATAGCGGCCGCTGTAGAGCTAGGAATGGTCAACTCAGTTCACCGCCCTCCAGCGATTTGCCCTCTCCTCTACAATCTCTTACTACAGCCGCCGCTCCCTCCGCAATCGGGCCAGGCCGTCCGCCCTCGACACAGCGACCTATCCTTGCGGAATTGCCAAGGGCAGCAGAGGCTGTTGAATCTGGAGATGGGTTCGTTTCAATTTGGGGTCATTCTGTAACCAGTGAATATTTACCCTCACAGACACAGAGAGCACCCTCGACGCTTCGTAACACCCCCTTCCCACGGGCCCTTCGGACCGTTTGTCTTCTCGCCGCGCTCTCGGCCGCGCACCGGAATGCTTTCGATTCGACCTCAAATTGGACGGCAACCATCTCTGCAGCCCCTATCAATTCCAGATGCAGGTACGACGGCCGGAGAGCAAGAGCCTCAGGATACACCAGAGGCGTCGCCCATGAAAGTGGATGATGGTCGTCGTGCAAGCCGCAGCACTGGCCGTTATGGCGCGCGTTCACGGTGGCCGCCGGACAACTTCATACTGGAGTGGAACGCCCCAAGCGGTCCCTGGATGTGGGATGGAACGCACATTCCCGACAACACGTCGCCCGAGGCCGTTTGGGACTATCTCGTATATGAGCGAGGTGTGACAGCCGGTCATGCTTGCCTGTGGCGAGGCTGCAAGAAGTATGGAGACACGGTGGGGCGAAAGCTTCAGCGGCATGTCGCGTCTGCACATTTGGGTGCAACGCTGACATGCTTACAGTGTGGGCATTGCACCCCCGCAGAAGGCCCAGGTGCGGGCCACCGGCTGCACAAGGCCTGGTGTCCTTTAACGGCCTCGAACTTGAAAGCAAACAAACAGCAGGCTACTTCCGGTGGATCGGCGATGTTGACGGAGGCTCATTAGTAGATGATACCAAGCAAATGTGTCTCTTGCTCTCCTTGATAGAAATCGTTGTTGTCGCTTCCAGAACATAATATTCTGCATTCTCGGAGCAGGCTAGACCCGGCCTTTTGTCAATCAAAACGTTTGTTCAGTACATCTCCCCTTCAATGCAAAAGGGGTCGTGTAGGGGCAGGTCCGAGGGAAGACTGGTCGATTTGCCCGGACTCGTTGGACGCGGAGTGTGACTATGCCATCACGTGAATGTGACGTTTCGTTCTGGGATGACGGCCGCCATCCATGCCAGCCATCCATGGTGCATGACGACATTGCTTCAGGTCCGGCCAAAGCCATGTGCAGTAACCATTATGTTCGGCAAGACCCGAGCCCGATAGACTGTGTTTCGCCACCGGACTCCCGTGCAACAAGTCGAGCCCGTGTTCCTTCGTATGAACTAGTCACCCGCTCATCTGCCCCTAATCACCGACTGAGCGCGTGTCAGGCGGAGAAGGCAGCAACTGCACATTTGATAAGTGCGCGACCGCTTATATAGGCTCAGGACATGCAGACGTACGTTCTCTTGTCTCTTCCCCAGATCCACGGGCCACCTTTCCAAGCATCATTCATATCTGTGTTATGATGATTCTCAACCAGATCCCCCTCTCAGGATACTTGGCCATCGGGATCGTCCTAATTCTTCTCATAAGGGAAGTGATCTCGCACCGCCAAAAGGCGAAACGAATGCCCCCGGGCCCACAGTCACTCGCTCAAGTTGCTCCTAAAATCAGCCCGAAGGCACCTCAGTGGGTCATATTTGATTCCCTCAAAGACAATTACGGTGAGCCGGTACTTCCTCCGACAAAACTTGGACTGAGTGATAGTCTTGAATCAGGTCCTATCTTCTCTTTCTTCAGGGGGGCCACGCCCGTGATAGGTTTGTGACTCTCTGTGCTTCTTCTAGGTTAGTGAGGCTCAAATCAGCTTTCAGTCATCAACAAGGCACAGATCGCCCTAGATCTGCTCCAGAAGCGTGGAGAGATATACTCCAGTAGGCCTCGGCTAGTTCTCGCCCACGAGCTTGTATCGGGTGGACTGCGCGGACTGACGGCACCCTACGGTAAGATATGGCGAACGTGGAGGAAAGTAAGCGCATTCCTCTTTTGACGTCAAAGTCGTCCAATCTCATGACTTGTACTTGGTATAGATTCAGAACACCGGCATGAGCGGAAGAGCATCTTTGGCTTACCGCGAGCATCAGACACTGGAGTCTGCACTCACCATGCGGGGAATCCTTCAGAGCCCGGAGAACTACGGGTACCATTTTGATCTGTGGGTCCTTGATTGATCTTTTGGAGTAGTAATGCCCACTGAATAGAGTAACCAGATTCGCGACCTCAGTAGTGATGTCAATCGCGTACGGCAGACGTACTGCTAATTTTGACGATCCTTTATTCAAAAAGCATCAGGAGTGCATGCTAGGTACGACCCGAACTTCATACTTTACGGGACTCAGGGCTGACTCTGGTGGTTCAGACTTCCAGAAAGCCAAGTCAGTCTACCGCATATATCAGCTTTCTGTTACT
This sequence comes from Porogramme epimiltina, assembly GCA_900155495.1. Classification (NCBI taxonomy): domain Eukaryota; kingdom Fungi; phylum Basidiomycota; class Agaricomycetes; order Polyporales; family Polyporaceae; genus Porogramme; species Porogramme epimiltina. The sequence continues at coordinate 28,535 of FTLJ01000111.1, read as the reverse complement.
TACGTGTCAACTCCCCAGTGTCTCTAACAACCCAGTGAACATTGTGCGTTTATTCATCTATTGCTGTTTATGTTATGGAGCTGATATACAACGTTCTCTTAGTATCCGTCTCTGTTGAACCTTCCCGTGAGTCCTCCGTTCACTTTTTCTGCCTGCGGAAACTCAATTTTTTCTAGCGCCCACTGCAGTGGTTCCGCAAAGAAGCCGATAAATCGTACGCCAAGGCGGAGAGATTGTACACGTCACTTCTCACGGACGTCATGAAGAAATGTGAAGCAGGAACGGCACGTGAATCTATGGCTGCTCGCTGCCTGAGAGACCAAAAATCGTTGGGATTCTCGGAACTTGAGTTGGCATTTGCAGTGACGGCTCCTTTCGGTGCCGGGATAGAAACGGTCAGTGCTCATTCATTTGGAGAAGTTGCTATTCTTGGAGTTGCTCATACGATGGTACCCCTATGCAGACTGCGGCGACATTTGAACTCGGTCTATGTGCGCATGTCATTGCTAATTGATCTGCTAAGCCCTCTGACAGACCTTCAGGTGCAATGCTTCACAACCCCACAGCAATGCGAAAAGCGCAGGAAGAGTTGGACCACGTGGTCGGTCGGGAGCGTTTCCCAATATTCCAAGACGAGGCGTCACTCCCGTACGTCGGGGCATGGCTCAAAGAACTCAACCGGTGGTGGCCAATCGCACCTCTGGCGGTACCCCATGCAGTGACGACGGACGACGTGTACGAGGGACACTTCATCCCGAAGGGCGCCACGGTGTTTGGAAATCTCTAGTGAGCTCGTATTCTTCGGACACAACACGCTGAGCTCATCCGTGGATTGTATTAGTACGATGATGCGCGATCAAGACATGTTTCCTGAGCCGGAGACGTTCCGCCCGGAACGGTTCCTCGAGACAGAAGACCCACAGCTCATCGACTTTACCCTAGCTTTCGGTTTCGGGCGTCGCCACTGCCCGGGGATGCATGTCGCTCTGCAGTCGATGTTCATCGTTCTCTCCCGGTAAGAATGCTATCCTCGTCTCTGACCATCGTCTCACAACGATACGTTTCAGGCTCCTATGGGCTTTTGACGTGAGCCCGACTACCGACGATGCGGGCAGCCCCATCTTGCCGGACATGAATGCCTCGCAGATATTAGGACTTACGCGCAAGCCAGCTCGTTTTACGTTCAAAATTCGCCCGCGGTTCTCAGGCGCCGTCGCTTTGGTTGAGAAGGAGGCGGCAGAGGCAGAAATGTTGTTAAAAGCATGGGACTAAATTTATTTGATTTTCGTTGAACTCTCTTGTGCGTTGCCAGCGGATGACGGAGCCAAATGAGGCCCGATCGCTTTTTTCGTGGAGCGATACTGTTTCTCGCCTCACCAAGCAATCCACGATGTCTTTCTTTCAGCATCCTCGTCCCTCGAGCCTTCTATTTATTTTGAACACAGCGGTACTCTGGGCATCCAGCGCGGCTCCCGCCAAGACAACGAACACAGACGGATCTGTTTTTTTTTAAAAAAAAAAGGAACAACTAACCCCCGGCGGGGATCGAACCCGCAACCTCCAGATCTCATTTTCCCACGGTCTCGTGACTCGAGTAGAAGTCTGACGTCATAACCATTAGACAACGGGGGCCTTCCGACCGTTGGTCGCTGAGCATATATATATACATCAGCGCATGTCCGTCTATTATCGAAGAACGCGAGCATGCTGAAGAAAGCGCGCATGGGAATACCATGGCAGAGGACGGCCTACGCGACGATGCGGTGCTAACCGGATTGGACTTTGTGGGCTGCCTTGATCAAGTCATCGAAGAGCAGAGACTCAAGAGTCTGGGTCCTCTGATGCGCGAAGGTGATATCGTCGACTCGGAGGAAAATGGACTTGATAAATTATAATGCAGTCTCCATGCCACATATAAGCGATACCGGCGTAGTTTAGGTTCCAATCGAGCTACAGTAAACGTGTCAGAAACAGGAGCTATAGCAGAGATTAACTACTTACCTAAACTCTTCAGCGGTCTCTCGCATGAGCATGAAGCCCTGGATGTAAGACATGATCTTGCACGAGCATTCGAAGGCTCAAGGATATCAATGAACTGCTTCCTGTCACCCTTGAACGGCCCCTTTTGGGGGGCTGCGACCACCTTACTAGTGTGTACGTTCCTGCTTCGAGCGAGACAAGTAACGGGCGAATACAGCCTCGCCAATGAGGGTAACTATCCAAATCTCCCAAGTATCTCCGACTCGTATTAGTATCGAAAGACAGACGCCTTGCGTTAGGAGCCGCAATGGCTGTCCACTTGCCGGTACCCTTCTGACCAGCTTGAGAAAGAACCTGGGTCACAAGGGACTCGGTGTCATCATCCTTGAACTGATGATGGTGGTGGTGATCTTGACGAGGAAGGAGTCGATAACGCCCTTGTTCCAGGTGTTGAAGATACGGACAATCTCATTCTCGTGAGGGCCGAGACCACACTTGAGAATGTCGTGCGCCTATGCAATCAGCTGCATTTCACCGTACTAGATGCCTTGCGCCTATACCCATGGAATGTCAGAAAACTGAGGGCGAAGAACAAGCATGTGTAAACACTCACCATTGTGCACCATCTTCACGGAGTGGCGAGCACTGGCCTCACAAACGCAGCCACAGCGGGGCTCGCCCTCAATAGAGATGGCCTGGGAGATGGCCTTGGTATGTGTCCAGACAGCAGGGGAATAACACGGCATGGGCGAGGCACCATAACAGGCACCCTGCCATTCACTACCAGAAACACCGGAGCCGACGAAGAGGCCTTAGGACTCCAGTTCCTTCTAGCCGATAGTGTTAGGGTGGTAGAGGCCGCTCAAAGTGGGGCACATCTGGGAGAGGAGTGGTGTATGGTGGCAAGGTCCCGGGGCTGGGTGTCGATAACCTTCGATATCGAAGTGAAGAGAAGCAGCGCGTCAACCAAGGGTGCACAGGGCTGGCGCCCACCTCCTCAGTCAAAAATCACGAGCCACTCGTTAGGTCGTTAGATTTGATCCACTCTATTCCTATGGCAGGCCTCTACGCTACTCCTCAACTTCTCGCTCATTCGATATATCTTCTATACGCCTGCGCAACCAGATTTCTTCAACCTCGTCTTCCGTTTCCTGAACCTCCTTGAACCCCGCTCCCCCGTAGAAGCTCTTCGCAGCTCCATTCGTCACCTTTACTTCAAGCCACACTTCCGCAAGTCCTCTCCCAAGTCCCTCGGCTTCTGCGTCTTCCTCGACCCACCTCAAGAGGGCCTCCATTAACATTCGCGCAACTCCTTTCCGCCTGTACCCGGGGTGGACCCACAACCCGAAGACGTAGTACGCGGTGTGTTGTTCTGCGGTCGGCGGAAGTGGGAACTCCGGGAGCATGCGCGCCGCGATGGACGTCACACTTCCTGCGAGTTGTCCTTCAGGGTGGGATGCTCGCGCGACGAGGACCACTCTGTTAGGGCCTGCGATGCGCGTGCGCCAGGTCTCTTCGGAGAAGGCGGACTCCCGCTCGTATGTCGAGGCGAACCTGGACGGATCCGTCTTCAGTGCGGTGAGTCGTAGATCTTTATAGCTTTGGACTTCTGCGGCAGTGGGTGGGGAGCAGATGGGTGTTATGGTGAATGCTATAGGGGGTGGAGAAGGGTCTTCTGTGACGGCCGTGTGCATCGCAGGAGATCGGTGGGATGGAGGTGAGCACCGCGCGGTGACCTTTGTACGCTCATGTCCTGTATTATACACACCCGTTTCTGTATCAATCCCACGTCGTCACCATGACTCGTATTCCCTCAAGTCTGACTAGGCTGGGATCGGATGTCATCCACTGCGCAGAATTACTAACCGGTCGGACTCAGATGCCCGCATGGAGGCAGTTGACTGTACATGTTCGAAGGCTCTTCACAGGCGTGCCTCGACATGCAGACTGACCTCAAAACAGCGTTAGCATGTTTATCTCTGTCAGGTAGCAGGCTCGCGAGTCAACTTCCGGGCCCTGAACAGGTGCGTGATGTGGTTGTCTTGGAATCAGACTGAAATTCAGCAAGCTGCTCCAGGTGCAACGAGGAAATACTCGTGTCCGTCAAGACGTACCTTCCGGCATCCCTGCATCTCCGGCCATCAACGCAAGCGGCGGAGAACGACATACCTATCAGCCATCGCGCAGTTTCGTGATCACTCCGGGAGGTGGTGCTCTGAACAAACAAACGGTGCCGAGCATATGCCCCTCACACGTGCATGCGATGTAAGTGCTTGTGCTTTTTCTGAAGTACGTCCATTTCTCATCCACTTGTGCAGCGCGTGCGCCCAGATATGCTCGGCAGGTCGATAACAGGTCTGCACGGCCTTTTCCGCACCTTGTTCTTCAGGTAGAAGCCCTTCCTCACCCCATGCCCCGTGCTAGGGTTTCAAGACAGTACCCCCGCAGTCGTCTTCATTAAAGTGCAGGAGGCTCCTGCTCTGTCGGCCATCGCAGACAATGTCGCAAAGGAATATTCCGGCACACACTGAGGGACAGGGGGCGTCCGAGTCCACACGGTCCTTAGACTAGAAGCCGCCTCAGGGATGAATCTAGCATACACACAGCGAGTAAAACTGCCTCCCAGGTACCAAAATCCACGAGCGGCCTCAGGGCACAAACGCAAATCCCGAAATGGACACAACGCCACTCCGAACATAGCAGGAAGTATCCGTGAGAAGTTTACGCGTCCCTGGCGTTGTACCCCAAAACGGCAATCGACTCGAGGCATCTCGTCATTTCGGTTTCCCCGGGCACTTCTGTCTCTCGGAGTACAATGTCAGGATGTTGATGACGGACCTCGGCAATAACGCTCGCATCCTTCGCAATTCACTTCCCTCCCTTGTCGATTTCCCGGCATGAATGCCGGATTTGGTGAGTTGATAATACTCACCCTTCTCTTTCTAGCTAGAATTACTGACCAAATTTATCGACTACAAAGCAATGACCATTTGGGAAAGAGCTCAATAGACGTAAACCTAGCTATAAGGATACGTCGCGCGGGTTGCCAACTGCAACCAGTGTCCTCGGTCGTCCGCTTCCTCTCGGCGCACCTGCACAGGCTTGGAGTCCTTCTCCCGACGAACCTTACTCTCGCAGTCTACTTAGGCTCGCGTCGTTCGTTGTCACTCTTGTCAAATCCCTAATTCCTTTCGTTTCTCTGCACACTCCTTCAACCCTCCTTTCATACCTCACCCTCTTCCCCTCGCCATGTTCCTTTTCCGCTCCGTCTTCATCGTTGCGTTTGCCTCGTTGGTATTTGTCGCACATGGTGAGCATTATCCGAGGGCTCTTCCATGCGAAACATGTCTAACATCATCTACAGTTAGTGCGATCATCCTGCCCCTCACCCGCTACATGTTGGACGCAGTCCCTGAAGGCACGGAGAAGAACACTGACGTTGATCCCAACGCGACCACCGTCCCCGCGGACGTTTCGACCTCCGCCTCGGATGTCAATGTCCCCGTCGCAGCCGACACCACGCCCGCAGTCGAAGAGGATGACAACACATCTACCGCCAACGCCGATTCCACCGACGTTGCGAACCTCGCAACCTCCGACGCATCCAATGCGGAGACTTCCGACTCCTCGTCCACCGAGTCGTCTACCTCAAACACTACCTCCGTAAGTTCCCGCCAGCTTTCCCTTCGCGCTAATCTTATCTCATGTCGTCATCGGCCCTTAGTCCGAAACTCCCCAGGATGCCTCGCCATCTCAGTCCAGCGGCGCTGGCCGCATCGGCGGCCTGAGCGGAACCACCGTCCTCGTCGGCTCCATCGTCGCCGCAATCCTCATGGTCTGAACTCCATGTGGCCATACCATTAGATCAGGTCCACACCCACCCTATCCCATATAACCCGGTGCGCTAGCCGCGCCTCCACCGCTCTGTTCGCTCGGACTCCGGCCCGCTTCCCAGCTTCTGCTTCGTAATAGTCGATCCGGCATCGTTCTAGCGCTGCGCATCGACGAACCTGCGTCTCATCGCTGACATTATTACCATACTGCCCGCCACATTGCTATACCGACCTCCTAGCATACGTCGAGTACCCCACTGTTTCCGTAGCTCTCCTGTGACCATGTAGCATATCTTCCGATAGAAGTCTGGCATTCGACCATGCTATGCATTTACCCCTGCTATCTCGTGCGTTTGCGTCGGCGTGTATCTCGGCGTGCTCACCTCACTCGCTGGCTGCCGCTATCACAGCCCTCATACATGTTCAGCCGCCGGTGCCGTGCGCGTGCCGAGGGGGACGGGCCAATGGCGACGCGGCGGGCTGGGCGGGCCGGGTACCAAACATACCGCGGGGAAGGCGGGGCGCGTTATCATCAACGCCCACTCACCCAACACACCGCCCTGCCCCGCCCTCGACCTGGACGCCGTCCATGTCGCCCTGACCGCTCCTTACTACCGTACCCCCCCTCTTAACAGCATAGACCGGCCCAGCGGACCCCTAAACGCCGTCTTCTCCCTCCTATTCCCTCGTAGCTCCCTAGACTAGCAGTTGCCATGCACCATTCCAGCCACGCGACGCACCCCCCACCACTGTTGAGCGGCGCGCGGATCGCAAGCTTTCTGACTTGCATTCTCGTCGCCCTCGCTTCCGGAACCAACTATGTATGAGCTTCCGCCGCCTTCGCCGCGTCGAGCAATCACCGCTGACATGCTTCTCCATAGGTATTCTCAGGTATGGTCCCTCCGCGCCATTACCTTTCTCCCAGGCAAAGCACCGCTTTGTTTCCGGACGTAGTGTCTGCCAATAGTGGCGAATGCCTTACGCCGGCTGCCCTCGAGCGGAGCACAGCGACACGTATACAGCGCCTGTGCCCTGGATGCACACTGCGATGTTTTCGTCACTGTATTGCATCAATGTGTTGGCATCGAGGCGCCGCACGATCCCTTTGATGTGTCAAAGTTCCGTCACAGGGTGTTCTGCTTCTCTCGTGAAGAGAATGCTTATTATGCGTCAATACAATCAACTTCTTTGAATTGGTTCTGTCTAGCCAAGAGACTAACGACTTCTCTGTTCAGCGTACGGGCCCCAGCTGGGTGCTCGACTACACCTGTCTCACACACAGATCAATATCGTGGGTCTCGCGGGAAATAGTGGGTCGCTATGTCGCTCCATTCGCACATTGCACTTACCACGCCTATTCCAGTTGGCGTGTATGGCACCGCGCCATTATGGGGCGGCATCGTCGACCGTAAAGGCCCTCGGATCATGATGGTCCTGGCCTTCTTTTCTCTCTTGGCGGGGTACCTCGGCATCCGCCACTTCTACGATAGCGGACTGCCTTCACAGGACGAAGACATTACCATCATAGCATTCTGCACACTCGTCTTCTTTGCCTTCCTGACAGGCATTGGTGGCAATGGCGGCCTTGTCGGGTCTCTGAACACGACCGCGAAAAGCTGGCCAGACAGGGCGGTGAGGCGACTCTGGTTGTCATGTTTGCGTCATCTAATTAGCTTTACAGCGCGCGACGGCCAACGGGATTGTCATCTCCGGCTTCGGCCTTTCCGCGTTCCTCTTCTCGACCATCGCCCACACACTGTTCCCAGGAAACACGTCTGAATTCCTGCTAGTGCTCGCGATCGGCACCGCGCTGCCCATGATCCTCGGCTTCTTCTTCGTCCGCCCCATCCCGCCACCACATCTCGAGGCGACCTCGCGCCTCGAGCACGGCGCCCTCGCGGACTCGTCCGAGTACGGCGTCGTCGAAGGCCTGGTCGCGGGCACCCCCACAACTTTCTCAGTAGCCAACAGCAGCTCGACGCACCTTCTCGCGCGCGACGACGAGGACGATGATGAAGACGAGGAAGGATCTTCGCGCCCTGCGCGCGAAGCGGCGATCGAGCTCGAAGAAGAGGAGGGGCTCGTGTCGCACGCACAGGTCGCGTCGGACTACGTCGTGCCCTCATCGGCGAACGCGCTGATGATGAGCCCGACCCGTGCCGGGTTCCCCCGCCAACGGTCGACCGCACGATCGACCTCGCGTCGAAGCGGGCGGAGCCATTTAGACAAGTCGTATGACGACGCCCCGAACATCTATGGAAAGCGGATGTTCAAGACGTTAGACTTCTGGTTACTGTTCGGCATATGCTCGCTACGTAAGATGCCCTTTCTTCGATCATGAACACCACTAATACCTGTATTGTGATGTTGCAGTGAGCGGAACGGGTATAATGTGTATGTCACGACTGTCGGACCCTCCCCTCTTCGCCGCTCATGTTTGCGTGCAGACATCAATAACGTGGGCGCCATCTCGCAAGCGCTTTTCGCTAACAACAACCCCGACTACGACGAGGTGCAGGCGGCGCAGTGGCAGGCCGCCCAGGTCTCTGCGGTCAGCATCACCAACTGTCTCGGCCGCATCTTCTTGGGTGAGTGCATCACCGCCTCTTCCGGGACTCTGAGCTGACTGTTTACAACAATCTTCGCAGGTGTCGTCGCGGACTTCACAAAGGCCAGACTCAGGCTCCCGCGATCGTTCTGCATCGCGCTCGTCGCGACGCTCTTCATCATCTCACAGGCAACTGCCTACTCCATCGAAAGCATCAGCGACCTCTGGAAGGCGAGCGCGCTCCTCGGGCTTGCGTACGGCGGCCTCTTCGGCCTCTTCCCAACGCTCGTCATCGAGTGGTTCGGCCTCGGTGAGTCCCCTCCTATTGCAAACGCCGCTCCCTCACGCGCCATATACTGACGTCACCCCCCCTCCCCCTCGTAGCACACTTCTCGGAGAACTGGGGCTTCGTCTCGCTCTCGCCCATGGTCGGCGGGAACATCTTCTCGATCGCCTTCGGGCGCAACCTCGACGCGCACAGCGACGACGACGGGCCCGCCGCGAACGCCACGCTCAACGCCCTCGCGAGCGTGCTCGCCCCCGCGAACGCAAGCGCGTCCGCGAGTGCGCAGTCGTCCACGCTTGCCGCCGCGGCGACCGCTGTGCTGGAGGCGCGCGGGGGCGTGCCGGCCGCGCACCACTGCATCATCGGGCGCGCATGCTATGTGGACAGCTTGAGGATGACGATCGTGGCGTGCTGCGTCGCGCTCGCGCTGGGCGTGTATGCGGGCTGGCGGGACTTGCGTCGGCAGAGGCGCGCCGCGGCCGGGCCCTCTGTGGTTGTTTGGGGGAGCGATGAGTGAGGGGCGGGGACCTATTTGGAGGAGGGGGATTCTTGGAGCTTGGACGGCGGGTGGCGATACCGACGCGGCGCTGCCGCGGTTAATTCTCCCGCCTTATGTATTGTGTATAGAGTCGTTAGAGTATATTCAACTCCTTTTCGCGGACCGTCTAGAACTATGAAGGTCGGGACAAAACACCCTGAGGTGATAGTATTATTTCCTCCATTCAAACACCGTGAATACATGCTATGCTTTTAACGGACGAACATCACATCGTCGTAAGATGGTCGCCTGTGCCCCGACTGGGTCCAGTTTTTAGGGTAAACCGGCCTGTTGGTACAGAGAGAGGACATCCGTGTGCACGTGGCGCACATGATCTCCAAGGCTGGTCAACGTAAAAGACCCGTGGCATGCTTTGTGCGAACTCAGGCCCCTCCATGGGCACCGCAGCACAGCCGTCTGAGGTAGCTCCAGCGCAGCGAGCACCTGGTCGGATGAGACGTCGGGTTTCGGCAGCCGTGAATGGGTCCGGAGAAGGGGTTGGGGCTTGGGGGTCCTAGCGGTGGGTGGTGAGTGGCGCTAAAGGTGGTCGGGTGAAGGAAGTGTACCGGCAGACGCCGTATAGGTGGTCTAGGGGGGATTTGGAGCCGCAGGTACAAGCATCGGCCGTGGCCTGCGCGGCGATGAAGTCGTCTGGCTGAGGTTGGTAAGATGGTGCAACCATTATGGGACTGTTAGTGTCAGAAGAATGGGTCAGCGAAGAACGTAGTTGAGGTGGGGTCACGCCACTTACAAGAACTGAGGAGGCGTGGAAAAAGTGGGCGATCGGTTCACCAAGTGAGGTGGGGGAGTGAATTGGAGCCCGGTGAGGATGGTCGGGGTTAAAATAGTTAATGAGGGATACTTATGCAGGATAAGCCCGAGGATCCTGACCAGGCCCTCTGAACGCTTTGCGAGGGGCTGTGGCCCACGCCGTGGACCCTAGGCCCTGTGGTCAGCAAGCTGCACACTACGATAAACAAAAGCTCATGCGATACTGTGAGAGAATATTGACGCTATGGACATCCTGCTGAGCAGTCAGAGCGGCCGGGGTCTGCATGTTCGGTTGGTCACCGGATAATCCACTCTCCTCCGCCTAGAAGAAGGGATTTTGACGGAGTGGACTTGTTTGAAGAGGAACCAAGTTGCGTATTGCGAGTAGGCGACGGTGTTGACATAGATTTGGTCTTGATTTCCGCCATTGGAATAATGGCGTAGCGATGTGAAAGTCTACAAGAGCAAGGCTGAAATTGGGCTGGTCGTCGGACCATCCTGCGTCGCATATGGACGATGGTCGAATAGTAATGACGACTAGTTGGTCTAAATATCATGCTTGTTAGAGCGATGCCTGCGACGGTAAATTGGAGACATTGCACTGATAAAAGGGAACCTATAGCGTTCTTCGAGTTTCGCATACTTGACGACCATGACAAAGTCGAAACGGCGCCTAAGTCAAGAACGTCTTTGGATGACGGGCGTCTGTTGTGCACCTCCACCCAGCACGTGACTCATTGCACCTTGAGCACGCAATCGCGTCGCAATTCCTCAGTTTATGGAATTATGGGCGAGGTAAGCATCGTCCGTCCCTCTCCGACTTCTCTTTACCTCGTCCCACCATCATCTCTGCCCTCTCCTCCTTTCCCGCTTTTTCCTGCTCTCTCCCCGCACTCTGCTCGTCGTTTTCGTGCTCTCCGCCCTCATCGCCGCCGACTCGGACACTCCACACGAAATGCCGTCAAATACAAATTCATATAATGTCTTCCTCCAATGGCCCCCTTCTCATTGCCTCAGTTAACCCGTTCAACATCAAGTCTCTCCCCATCTAACCCGCGCGCTGGATGCCCGAAGCCTTCCTCGCGCCGCCCTCCCTCCCACAGCGCTCCTCGGGGTCCTCTTTCCAAGCCGCCTCGTGTGGCTCTGGCCGTCCGTCGGGCCTCCGTCTTACGTGTCAACCGCATCGATCACAGGAGACAACAGTGGGACCGGAGCATCGTACGACTTCCGACAAATGCTGGGGTTGCCGCAGTCACGCGGCAGATCCTTTTGCCGGCGCTCACAGTGAGCCTTTTCGACGTTTGTGCGCGCCGCATTCACTGACGATTTTATTACTCCTCAGATTACGCAACTGCCAGGTGCTGTTCTTCCTGCATTAGTATGGACAGGCAGTAGTCCTCTGGCATCCTTATTCTACCGGCGGCAAGTCAGCATTCGAGCGTCTCCTTTGCGGCCAAGACGACCCCGTGGCTGATTACAGGAAGCGATCGAGCGTCCACGCTATCTGCACCCTCCAATACGATCATTCCGAATTCACGTCTCCATCGCCGGATGCGTCAAGGTCCGGCGTGCATTCGGATGAGCTTGCACTCCGGGGATCCTGCAGTGAGCAGAATGACCCACGCAAGTTGAAGGAATAGATATGGTGAGTGACCCTCGCTCGTGGATTGGATGGTAGGAAGGTCGTGGCTCGGGTGGGAGGAGCGAACGGCGGGGAGCGATTGGCGTTCCAGTTAGGGTGAGGCGGCGCATGTCTCGCCTGTTTGCGACAACGCTTATCCGTTGTCGTCGGGCGTGGATCCAGTGGGATTTGTCCCATTTACGTCGTTCTCCAGTAGACACGGTGTCCGGGCTCCTTGCATGTTCATAGTCACTGCTATAAAAGCTGCTTTTTCCTCCCCATAATGTTCTGCACGCCTCCCCGTTTGCGACTCAGTACCTCGTCCTCGCTGCCCTGCAACACGCCCCTCGATCTTCAGCAATGCGTTCAAGTTCTCCCTCTTCCTCCGACTCTGGCCACTCCTCTCCATCCACCGCTCCGTCAACCCCTCCCCCTGGGCACTCTGGCTGCTATTTCCTCGTTTGCGACGGCGAGGGTGTCCTAAAGGACATTCCTGCCTCGCGGGCGAGTGGCGACCGGGTGCTCTTCTTCCAGGGTTCGGGTTCCGTCAAGGGCCTCCTCACCCAAGCGGCCGACGTGCTCGATGACAAAACTCTCCTGGACGATGCCCGTTGGGAGTATGTCTCCGCCGACAGCGGGGCGTACTACAAGATCAAGACCGACATTTCCACAGTCGAGAAGTCTGATGTCTCGCTGGAGTCTATTGCATGCAAGACTCAGCAGGTACGCTCTCTCATTAGTGTCGGGGTAACTGGCGTTCTGACTGGACATAGATGTCACTCCCCGAATGTCTCAATGTGTTCTGCGAGAAGGATCTTCGTTCCGTCGTCGCACTACGCGACTCCGAACTCACACTCCACGTCTTGGAACGCCCACCGCTCACCTTTCCTCTCCTGTCTTCGACCCCCGCTACCACTCTCAACCCGACGGCCAACCCATACAGCATCCCATCACTCGCCGAGTTCGAGAATGGCTGGGCCATTTGGGACCTCATCACGCTCGGCATGATACCCACGGAGCTCCTACACTCGAAGCCCATCGACCTCCGGCACAAGCCCCTCTTCTACATCGGCCACCTTCCTACTTTCGCCAACATTCTCCTTTCTCGCTTGATGCAAACCAAGACTGTCGAGCCCCGCTCGTACCTCACTATCTTCGAGCGCGGGATCGACCCCAGCGTCGACGACCCGGACCAGTGCCATTCTCACTCGGAGGTCCCTGAGTGCGACGAAGACTGGCCGGTCATCGAGGACGTGCTTCGCTACCGCGACAACGTGCGCGCGCAAGTCATCAAGCGCGCTATTGAGGAGATGGAGCGCGGCGAACGTCCCCTTACGCGGCGCATGGCGCGCACCCTTATGATGGTCCACGAGCACGACGGGTTCCACATCGAGGTGCGTCGGTCTATACACGGATAAGTAGCTGCATAAACTGATTGGGCGACCTTCTCTAGACCCTCCTCTACATGCTTATCCAGCGTGCGGGCACGGGAATGCTCCCACCTCCAGGTTTCGCCCAACCTCCCTGGGAGACTCTTGCCACCCAGTGGGACGCGACGCCCTCCCCGACGACACCGACGGCGCAATTCGGACCGTGCACGATCACCCTCGGCCACGACGACCAGGAGCCGGATGACCTCGTCGCCGCGCTCGCGGGCGATGTGACCGCGCACGAGTTCGGGTGGGACAACGAGAGCCCCGCGCGCGCGGTGCACGTCAGCGCGTTCCGCGCGGAGTGGCGCCCGATCACGAACGGCGAGTTCGAGGCGTTCTGGCTCGGGCCGGGCAAGGACCGCGTCGAGATGCCCGCGAGCTGGGTCGAGGACGCGGAGGGCGGCGAGGTGCGCGTGCGCACGCTCTACGGGCCCGTGCCGATGCGCTATGCGCGGCACTGGCCGGTGCTCACCGCGTACGACGACCTGTGCGCGTACGCCGCGCACAAGGGCGGGCGCATCCCGACCGAGGCGGAACTCCGGCTCTTCCTGGACACGTACCAGGTCTCGTACGCCGAGGGCGCGAACACGGGCTTCCGCCACTGGCACCCGCTCCCTGCGACCGCGGGCGGTGCGGAGAACTGCGGGCGCGGCTCGAACGGCGGGGTGTGGGAGTGGACGGCGACGCCGCTCGCGACGCACGACGGGTTCGAGGGCACGACGATCTTCCCTGGCTACTCGTCGGACTTCTTCGACGGGAAGCACCAGGTCGTGCTCGGTGCGTCGTACGCGACCATCCCCCGCCTCGGCGACCGGCGCACGGTGCGCAACTTCTACCAGCACAACTACCCCTACCCATGGGTCGGCGCACGTGTGGTTTACGATGTCTGAGACACCAGTTTGCTTGTCCTTTATGCCTACGCTTTTGACTCGACTGCTCTCGTTGTTTAGCATGTTTTGATAGAAGGGCTGTACGATAGTGTAATTTATTGATTACAAAATACATGATTCGTTTCTTCTCAACTCGAGTGCTTAGTCTACACCCTCTGTGTCACGAAGCTGGTGTTCCCCGTCCGACGATTCTGCGTCGTTAGCTTGGCCACCACCCCAGAAGCGGGTGATGACGGAGCGAAGCAAACGGACTGGTAGTGGCTAAAAATATCGTGAGCCGAAACCACATCGAAGAAACTTCTTGCCACTTACTGCAACCTGTTCCTCTTCGCCGTCTTCATCCTCATCTTCGTCATCATCATCTTCTACTCGTGCTGGCGCCCGGGGACGCTGTTGCGGCTGCGCACCCGCTGGCAAGTCAGGGATATCTTCCACGTCATCATCATCGTCCATAAAGTTGACCATAACCTCCCCGCCGGGCATGGCCCCAGGCATCCCTCCGTCCTGCAGCTGCTGGTTTTCGAGCGCGTCGACGGCGAGGAACAGGTCCTCGAGCGCGTCCTCGGGCATCTGGCCCGCCCACTGCGCAAAATGCACGACGCCGCCGGGGAAGCGCTGCTGGATCGCGAGATGTGCCTCCCAGAAACCGAGCAGCTGCTGGCGGAACGCGGCGTCGGGCACGAGGCGCTCGAGCATGCGCGCCTCCTGCCGGCGTGAGCGGGGGCGCGTCGCCGCGAGCAGGTCCTCGACGCCGCGGAAGAACTCGGCGTCGTACTCGCTCGTACGTGTGAGGGGCGGGAGCGGGTCGCACGCGAGGGAGCGCGCGTCAACGATGTTGCGCGGGATGAAGGGGAAGAGGCTCCGGCAGGTGGGTTCGTTGACGAGCATGTGTCGGTATACGGACGCCGCGAGAGATGGGGAGTCGAAGCGTGCGGAGAAGGCCTTGGGAGGTGCGGGCGAGGTGGTGGTCAGGGATGAAAGAACAGAAGAGACAGTCTTGGAGAACCAGGACGCCCGGCTCGACGCCTTCCAGAGGGAGGACGCCCGTTGTGCGTATAGGTGGGAGAGTAGGTGGAAGATTGCATGACTGTCGGATAACAATGCGCTAGGAGGGAATGTGAGCGAGAGTCGCGTGGGTGATCACTCGCAACGCACCTGCGATCCGTTTGTATCCTGAATGCAGGATGCGCACGAACTTCGCCACCCAATGAAATATCTGCTTTATCGGCCAGAAGGGGAACGACGGAGGGGAAACTACGGATGGCTTCTTGCAGTGCTGTAGTGCTGCGGTCGTGGGACTAAGCCTAGTGTGAGTACTTGTCGGTATATCTGCCGGAAAAGAAGTAACTTACGACGTCGCCTTCTCGAACGAACAGTGCAAGAGCACGCGAATACGCCATGCCAGGCAACAAATTCGGTAATATTCGCCTCGTGTACGGGGATTTACCATCTTTGATTTCCTTCTGGACCTCCGGTTCGAAGACATCCCATAGGTCTATCAGCCATTGCTGCATCCCGGACTTGATTGCCAGGTAGTCCAAATGTAAGAGCGCGCCGTGAGGATCGGTCCAAGGATCTAGAGCGTAGAGGAGGCGCGCGAACTCGAACGATGTACGCACACACCCCCGCCGCTGTAGGTCGCTGCATCCGAATTAGCATCGTTGTTAACAATCGGACACCAGACGTACGTGATCTGCCTGTGAAGAGCCAGGAAGAACGGGCGATTTTCTATGTGATCGAAATCGAGCCGGTTGACACCGCTGGTGAAGTTGAATGCACCGACGAAGGCCCGCTCGTAGGTAAACAACGAACGGTCAACGTAGTCCGCCGCAGTGCTGTGTTCTGCAGCCAAAATCGTCAACTTATGGTAGCGGCAAGCCAAGATACATGTAGCAGACCTTCCCGGTGGTGATAAACTTCTGATAGCTGCAGAAGCGTATCGGCATGGTAAGGAAGAATCCTCAATATGTGATAGAACCCTTCAGGATCTGTGGACGCCGAGTTAGGGGAAGTTCATACCCAAGTATGTGAAACACGTACCACCAGACATGACGGTTCGCATGAAGTCGAACGTAACGGCGCGATACTTTTTGCTATACTCCACGGTCCATATCTTCTCGCCATGCAAAGGTTGTCGGACATGCCGTCGCAAGGTTTCCTCCATTTCGCCATCTGTGAGTTGTCGGACTGACAGACCTTCACGGAACTGAGAGGGCCACCATGTAGGCTGGGGTCTTGTCAGGTTTGATCGTTGTGCGACGGTCTGACGTGTAGAGGAAGAAGAGGCGCTCCCCTTGGCCGCGGAGATGACCTTTGAACCAAAGAACTTGCGGAGCTCCGCCTCGCTGTCGAGGTGGGTCAAAGAAACAGCAAGGAGAGTGGCCAGAGAGCGGGCTGTAGCGGGGGAGCCCGTGGGGCTAGAAGCGTTGAGTTGTTGCTTGATGTCGGGATATTTGAGGGAGAGCTCGGCGAGGGCCTTATCTACGTCGTCCATCTCGTCCTTCTGCTTCTCTTTCGCCTTCTGCTTCTTCATAGCCTTCCGCTCTTTCTTGGACGGACCGGTCGGAAGTTGAGCAGTGAATGTACGCTCGGCATCAGGCTCGGTGGGGGCGGCGTGCACAGGAGTCTGGACCGTGGAGGGGGTGGGATTTGCCTTCTTCTTTTTCTTCTTCTGTAATGGGTTTGAGCATCGACGCATGGTGGACGAGACTAAACAGGCTCACGAGCCTTCTTGGACTTAGATGAACGGGTGTGCTCCTGCTCCTCGTCTTCGTCGCTCTCATCCATATCCTCTTGTCTTTCCATCAGCTGTCCCAAGCATTTCGTCAGGTAAAGATGGGGATCGCCGAGAGAAAGGGCGTACCGCAGCAAACCCACCCACCGGCCGTGTAGGCTGTGGGGACGCGGGAGGAGAACTAGCATCTGAACTCTCTTCTGCAGGAGTTGTAGCATCCTGAAGCGAAAGAAGCTCTTCCTGAGCTCGAAGTTGCCTTTTGTTCAGTCGCGGCGGCATAGAGATTGAGAGAGATGAGGGTGACTGCAGCAGAAACAGAAACGAAAGTCGGCACCGGTCAGTTCCAGAGTCACAGGGTCTTACATCATTGCTGGCGCTAAGACGGTCTACGGATTTTCGTAGGCGCCCACCAAAGTACCAGAGATGCGCTTTTCGAACGGATCCTCGACCCCACTTCTTCTCTTACATCTTCGTGATGCTAGCTTGACCCGACACCAGTGCTCTGCATGAAGATATAGCTCCTGCCTTACGCCACACGAAACCATGCCTGTTCGCGACCAGCCCCCGCAGAAAAAGCGCAAGCTCGAGCAAACCTCCAAGCAGTCCTACAAATATGTTTCTGCAGCGGATATTCGCCGCGTATTCAGCGCGCAAAGCGAGAGCGGACTAATTGAAGGTGCGCTCATTCTTACACGATGTCATAGTACCTGCTTACGCCCCTGTCAAGGTTTGACCGCGCTGCGAAATCAGCTCACAGTCAAGCCCAACGAGCCTCCTGTCCAGATCAACGACGAGCGACTCGTCCTCGTGAAGGAATGGTTAGAGGGGGACCCCGGAGCTCAAGAATTATTTAGAATATGGGAGGGAGCAAACGCGGTACGTCAAATGGTTTCTTCAATGCGTGCATGGTCTCACAGGATGTACAGAGGCAAATGTCTCTCCTTGCAGTAGTGGTCGGAGTATTCTCCGCACTCATTACTCTCTTGTCGTCACACTACACATACCACTCGTATGGGCAGCCTATCATTCGCAACCTCCTTTCTCAGCAATGGACGCAACACCTCAATGTTTATGTATCGGGGCAACATACAGAGCTGATTCTGGTGACTCTCAAGCTGTTCAATAGCATGTCGAATTTCGCTGGTGGGCGGGAACGGAAGTCAGTACTGGACGCATTTGCCTGGGAGATGAAGGTATGTCCGTAACCTTTCTGTGTTGTAATTCTTCTCAATTAGGATTGTTTAGTCCGTACCGAAACTGTTGCACATGCGACGCAGAGTCAAAGGAGATGATGTAGATATGCTTGCGCGACCAGGTCCGTACATGAAGTGTCGTGTGACTGCGTTGGCTCACGAGGAGCGTAGATATCAGAACGCTTTACGTTCTCTTGGTCCTCTCGTTTATCGACCCCACTACCACATCATCTATCAAAGCAACATTCCTCGAGCATCATCGCGACGCCTTCACATCCATATTTAAGGGTCTTTCTCAAGACACATACTCCGTAATACGGCGCGTGCTCGAAGTCTGCTGGTCCGGTTTGTGGGCAGATGCGAAGTTGAAGCGGACACTCAAGATTCAGGTATTCAGTGAGGCTACGCTTTCGCAGGTACGTACTCAGCACAGTATTCACAAAGGCGGTCGTTCATTTGTGGAAACCGTTGCAGCTCACAAAAATATACGAACGGAATGCTCCAGAGGGTGCCGACCAGGAGTCCATTCCAGCTGACGTCGTCCACCACTTTCTTCTTGCTCTATGCAGTCGCCCAGGAGTTGGTCTTTGTTTCCACGACCGTGGATGGTATGCCCGTGAATCTGACGGCGACCAGCAAACCTTCACTGAGGCTGAAGAACATAACACCTCTGATGTCGGCTTCTCCAAAGGCAGCAAAGTCCACAACAAAATCCTCGCAAACATCCTGAAGATGCTTAAGGTGAATGAAGACCCGCGCCAACAAGAGCTCGCGCTCAAGATCCTTGCAGCCTGCCCCGAGCTTGTCGCCAGTTATTGGTCCAACGCAGGTCTCGCCTTAGAGCCGCGACTCTCGTCCAAATGGCTTGCGAACATTGCGTTCTTCGGCGCTGTCGTTTCCCTGCCCGTCCCCGTCGCCTCATTCTTCCTCCAGGAGGGCGGAAGTGGGAGTACTTCGCTATACCAACCTTCTCCTCCCCCGATCTCGGCCATCATCGAAAATATCCTTCCGACTTCGCACATCAAGACACACCTGTCGCGCGGGCTGCAAGCACCTTCCCCTCTTGTTCAACACACGTGCGCCCTTTCTCTGGCAAAATGTCTTTACAAGTACGAAAAGGTTGTCCATGCCTTCCAAGAGGTAGAACGTGCTCTAGAGGAAGACGAAGATGGCCTATGGGCACGGAGATGCCGGGAGGTCGAACGCGAGGTCCGGAAGCGAGTCCCCGATTTCCAGGTCATCGTCGGTTTTTTGCAGAGGTTCAATGAGCCGAACACTGCGACGCCTAAAACAGCTGAACAAGGCAAGCAAAAGGACAACACGCCCAATGCCACGCGAACGGCATTGTTGGCAGATAGTGCACATCGCCTTCTGTGGCTTTACCATCGTCTGCTACCTTCAGTCGTTGCAGAAGCACGCTTCGACGCTGGCAAGCTTCTGCAAGCTATCGAAGATATGTTGTCTCAAGGCGGCTCCACTAATTCTGCTAGCGGACTCGATACATTGCGCCAGCTACACGTCCTGCGACTCCTCAGAGAGAGTCAGCATTTCACTTGGTCTAGCAAGTCAGGTACGCCGTCTCTTCAACGTGCGATTACACGCTCACGCTCACCCCTTTCTTCAGGCTCAAAGCACAGTAACTTCCACATTTTGCTCAAGGCGTACGTCATCACATCCGTCCCGGCGGTGCGAAGCGCCATCGCCGCTCTCCTACGCCACATCCTTGCTCCAGGCGTGCTCTTCCAACACGACCCGGACGAGATCGCTCTCTGGCTCGACGCGCTTCCGCACACATTCCGCGCCTCGGTTGCCAAAGCTCCCGACGGTGCGCCGTTAACGGACGAAGGCGAGGGTGTGATCGCATTCCTCGACGACTGTGTACAGCGTTGCGTCAAGACGCCGTATAAGTATGTCGAGGAGTTACAGGCCATATACATTCCGCATGCCTCGGCGTCGACCTCATCCATCGGCGAGCGGCCAGAAGCATTCCCGAGCCCACTCATCGCAACAGTTGTCGAGCAGTTGGGTGCGAAGCTCCGGGGAATACTGCTCACTGCCTCAGATACCCTCGCATTATTCTCCTTCGTGCGGAAACTCGTTCTACGAATGGCGGGCAAGAGTGTAGACCTTGGACTCCCGAAGGCGTTCACTGAAAAGATTAGGGCGCTAGTGGAAAACCAGACGCTGTTCCCCGACAGCCCTATCATGGAGGGCGCTATTCGAAGAGAGGTCCAGTTGCTGTCATCATCGATGGCTGTACTTCAAGAAGCTTCCGCAACGCCTATCGACGCTTCTACACCCGGAGTCCACGAATTCCTTGCGCAAGTAGAAAAGATGCCCGAACGTATGTGGTCACCTCACGTATACAACTACCTATGCTCATGAACGTATGTGGCAGCTGATTCTGAAAGTGCACGGCGGATCTCTGCGTATGAGCTGGTCGATTGGTTCCGTTTAATAGGCCCCAAACTTCATGCCTCCGATATGAAGCGCCTCGTCGCTTCGATTGAACGCTTCCACCGTCCCGCCCTACGAGAGTTCTTGGAGTATTGTGATCCACGCCAAGGATCTCTATGGGAAGATGTCGGCCTGCTCGCGGATCTTCCTCGTCTTACGACCCAGTACGTGCATCGTCTCTGCAGATCCACTTGAGTGTACTCAATGCGATGGTGCTAGGATTCGATTCCACGTTTTGCTTCTGCATTGTACCAATGAAGTCGTGAAGAATCACGCCTTCCAAAACATCATCGTCGAGACAATATGCACTGACAAGCCCCGTGAAACGAACGTGAAGCATGCAATCCAGTTGGTGCTTCACCGACTTGCACAAAGTCATGTCGAGGACGAGTCGACGCAAGATTGGGTCCGAATTTTGGCCAACATCGTACACAGGACGCAGACAGCGCCAGACATCGACACAGTGGACATTCTGCTCTCCTGCTTCGAGTCAGAGGCGCTGAAGATCCTTTCATCACGTCCTTTGCCTGCCGTAATCAGAGAGGGTAAGTACCTCACCATTACTAATGTGAATGGCCCTCATAGTTCGCTATAGCTTTCGGGGAGCTCTTGGATATCAGCTTCAAGGCTGGCGGAGAAGACATTTCTGAACTTTTCGCCAAGCTCACCGGACGATGGGTGCTCCTTCTACGGGAATCTCTGGACAACATGTCTGAAGACGAGGTAAGTCACCGCTATATCGAGTGAGAAGTTGGATCTAAGAGCAACTCCAGCGCGCGACAGCAGTCATGTGGTTCCGATACCTGGACGCGCCCGAGGTTCTCGGAATACTCAACTACCTGGCGGACAAAGCGGACCACTCTGGCGCGCTCGTCACGAAAGGTGTTATTGGTGATATTGTGACGGCTACAGCCAACACATTATCCCGGGATATGGATGCAACTACACAAGCGCTACCGGTCCTTTGCCGGCTCCAGGTGGTCCTTCCCCGTTCGTCCGACTTGGAAAAGCTCATTTCGGCTGCGACACTGGGTTCCTTACCACTTGCCCATGATGGCTATCTTCCTCCACGGCCGTTTACCGAGTGGAGTATCGCGTCGATCGTACCCGGCGGTACCAGACGATGGGCTCTTCGGCTGCAGCAACCTTCCCCACTCTCCCTCGCACCCGTTCTCGGCGAAGCAAGTATGTCGGACGCAAGCACGGATATCATCGCACACCTCCTATATCAACAACGTATCGCCAGGTCGGCCGTTGCTGAGTGGCTCGCATCTCCCGCGTCAACTAGCTGTAGTACAACCCATCTAGTCCGGATTCTGTTCGCCTTCCATGATGCAGCGGCCAGTGAACAAGACTTTCCTCTTCATGCTCACTTCTCTAGAGTCGCCAGGGTTGTTTCAGAAGGGCGCCACACTCACCAACTCCCCGCGATGTCAGCCGACTGTGTTGTGAAGATGGTTGCATCCACACCATCAAGTCATACGAAATACTTCAAGATCCTTTCGAAAGAACTACCTTCAGTTGCCCCTGAGAAGCTCTCTGCGTACAGTTTGTCAGTTGCCCAAGGATGTCTGGACCACGGTGGCCCTGAGGCGGTCGCATTCGCACAACAAATGCTTGACCTGGGACTCAAATGGGCAGTTCGATGGATTGCCGACAGCAGGTCTACTATCGCGAATGCTTCGACGATACTTTCCTCATTAGGTTCGTATCAACCACGTAGCCTCGCCGTGTACTAAATATCCTTCTTTTTAGCTTCATTGATCCAAAGTAAAATAGCTGTCAAGAGTCATCTCGCAGAACCTGTCATTGCTGCAGTGACTCAAGATGGCCTCTCGAACGTGGAGGGCATCCGTTTCGCACGCCTGTTAGCATCGTCTACCCACCTCAAGGTTAGTATTGCACTCTTCTTAACGATGAGTTGTACTGACGGTCACTACGATAGCCCGCCACCGTCAACAAGTTCCTGCAGACTACGGTACAACACGCCAAGTTCTACGAGCACTGCGCGATCTCAACAGAGCCCGCATCGCCTCGAGATGATATTGCAGTCTTCCTCCACGCGCTTTTCCACCTACATCCCAGCAACACTTGCCAACCGAGTCATATAGAGCCTTTAAGGAACGTCTATGGAGGAACGTTAGGCTCCGCCGATCGCAGGATCATCTCTATCTTCCAGCTCTTCGAAGCCACCCGGAAAACATCCACTGCCTCCCTGTTCAGCAAGTGGTCGACGTCTGCGAGTGTTTCCTCTGAAAGCGCTCTCGAGGCGATACAGAGTCTCGACCCGAGTCGTGTCCTGAAGACGTGTCTCGAGTTTCCAGACTGGCGAAAGCAGGCGGACGACGAAGAAGGCCGCGACCCATCAAGCGGCCAGTTGTACGACCCCGTCTTCATCCTGTTGCTCTTTGCGCAGATGCTCTCGGACAGTACTCCATCGGCTGCCCTGGCTTGGGTACAACTCTTCAGATCGAACGTTGCCAGCCTGGTCTTGCGTACATTATCCTCTAAGGATGTTACGTTAAGAGAGATAGCATGGGCACAAATCGCTGCTCTTTACCGAGCCCTCGAGGTAAACGCTTTGTTGCCGCTCTATCTCACCGAGCTAATCTCTTTTCTCTATAGAACGCAGACATGCAGGAGAAGCCGCACGTCTTGCACATCCTCAACTTGCTCAAGGACCTCCCGTCGACTGCCCCCTCAACAGACGACGAGGCGCCCCGCCTCCCCGCCTACACCACGCTCCTTCTCGCGCATGCATTCCGCGCACTCTTCTACCCGTCCAACTTCATCTATCCCCTCACCGCACGGTTCCTCCTCCAGCGCCCTACTCTCGACTCGACGGACGTGCCGATGCTCTTCGGCATGCTTTACAGCGCTTCAGACGACTGGAAGAAGGAGCGTGCGTGGATTGTGCGCTTCCTCGCCGACGGCATGGTCAGTAGTGAGGAGTGGCGAGTGCTGAAGCGTCGCCATACTTGGGATCTCCTCGCGAGCCTGCTCCAGAGCGAAGAGCGAGACCGGGCACTGCGGCGCGGAGTTCTGGAGGTACGCGAATATTTTGTCTTGCACATCACCTCATATGCTGAACTCCTCTGGTGGCTAGGTACTCGCGAACGTCACGTGCAATGGACGAGCCACGACGTCGCTGCTTCTTAGACAGGCTTTACTTGCCTGGCTTGAGGCGCAGCTGCATACCATGCGAGGCGAAGAAGCAGTTGCATGGGTGCGCATCATTGGGAATATCCTAGCGGTCGCCAATGCCCCCAAAGTAGAGGCCGCCACAAACGGGGCGTGGCGTGCAGCCGTGGGTCGTTGCATGAAAACGATTTTGCACCATACTGGTACGTGCATACATGATGGCTTCGAGAGACACCCATTCACCCGTGCCCTCCAATCGACAGCATGCACCCAAAGTGTCTTCATCGCCGCGGTGCCAGTTCTACTCAGGCTTGCGCTCCTCCCAGGTCCTCCAGTATCCCACATACCCGGCCTTCTGGAACGCAGTCTGCATTGGCTAGAACCGCTGGAGGCCGACGTGGCTGTCCCAACATCCGGACAGCTTTCTACCCCATTCCAACCCTCCTCAGACACACCTTCGGCGATGCTCCACCGATCCCAACATCTTTTTGACCCTCCTCCTTCGCCGACGATCGAACTGTGGGGAGGGAGTGTAGAGGCCCTCTGGCGTGTTTGCATGACGCTGCCATCTAGGTCGGACGAGTGGGACGCCCTTTCACACCGCCTATTGATTTGGCGTGCCATCGCTGGGGCGGAGAGGAGTCGAGTCGGCGAGTGGGCGAGGCGCGAGGTAGTCGAAAATCTCCAGCGATGCGCGTAGGAGCGTGCGCGCGGGCGGAGACGGTTCGGTGTATGGGTAGTCATGTAGTATGTTCGAGTA
This sequence comes from Porogramme epimiltina, assembly GCA_900155495.1. Taxonomy (NCBI): domain Eukaryota; kingdom Fungi; phylum Basidiomycota; class Agaricomycetes; order Polyporales; family Polyporaceae; genus Porogramme; species Porogramme epimiltina. The sequence continues at coordinate 4,350 of FTLJ01000111.1, read as the reverse complement.
CAATTTCCATCTCGGTTGCACCATGGTCTGAGTCGACGTGTGACGATGCAAGGACGTCCCCTCCGGCAGCCAGGGAGTCGATGAGCATAGCAAGACGTGACGTCGTCATGTTGGGCTCCTATTTGCGGGGGTGGGCGAGACGAATGGGGAGAACGCGAAGACGGCGTACCTTACGGATCTCCTCGAGGTCGTCCTTGAATGCATCGGCCACCGACGTCATCCAGAATCTCCTAAAGCGATCCTTCAAGACCTGCTCGTCTTGTTTTTGCTGTTCTGTTGATGTGTTCCCTGCGGGGAAGGGGGGGATAGAGGTGGGAGGAGGTGTGGGCGAACGGGGGCGACGGGCTTCGGTCTCTGGAGCAACTTTGGGCGAGAGCTCTCTTGTGGGCTCGGCATCCGAAGCAGGGTCGGAGTCGGAGTCGGATGATGACGACGAAGAGGAAGACTCCTCGGCGGACTCGTGTATTTGCTGAGCCTTTTTGGCCCCTTGGGCGGGGACGCGGACAACGACTTTGTTCGGGATCTCAGAGTCGGAAGAAGAGTCGTCTGAGGATGAGGATTCCGAAGACGAGGCCGCCGCGCGACGCTTTCTCTTGCGCGTTCGCTTCCTTGCCGCCGGCGGTTTTGCGGGTGGGGGTGCCATGGCCTACGGCGTTGGAGGGGAAGGACGAGAATGCCGTGAGCAGCAGAGAGATGACATCCTGCGGCGGCCCGGGCGGAGGAAAAGTTTGAAGAGGGCGCTTGCGATTTTGAGCTGCACGAGCTCGGGTATGAAGTCACTTTCGTCCTACCCCTAGTCACCAACAACCACCCACCCAACCCCTTGACGCGTGCCCGGTTCTGCTTTTATCTGTGCAGAACGTACTGGAGGTGCCAATGGACAAAGTAGTCGGCATATTAGGTGGGAGTGGGTCTTTTCCTTTTCCTTTTCCTCAGGCTTCATATTGACCTCCGGACCGCTCAGATCGCTTGCTCGTATTCGATGCGATGGTTCACCCAACTCTACTGTAGGCGGTGGCCAGCTGGGGCGCATGCTCGGAGCAGCTGCGTCTCTCCTCAATATTGACGTAGTCGTCCTCGATGTCGGAGAGACCGGACCCGCAAAGCAGGTGATCGCACCCCGCGCCCCCAACCTCACGCACATCGACGGCTCTTTCGCCGATCCGGAGAAGATCCGCCAGCTTTCTACCAAGGTCGACGTGCTTACCGTGGAGATTGAGCATGTGGAAGTCGGCGTCCTAGACGAAATCGAAAGCAAGGTTCCCCTCGGCGTCCACCCCAGTCCTTCCACCATCCGAGTCATTCAGGACAAATACGTTCAAAAAGTGCACCTCCAGGCGTCGGGATGTCCTGTGTCGGAATTCGTCCAGGTAGACTCCAATGTCGCAGCCATCCGCGCTGCCGCAGAGAAACTCGGGCTCCCCCTCATGCTCAAGAGCCGTACTCTCGCATACGACGGACGAGGCAACTTTGTTCTTCGCGACGTCGCCCAGGCTGAGGAAGCAATCGCCGCACTCGGCGCACGCCCGCTGTACGCAGAGAAGTGGGTCCCATTCGTCAAGGAGATCGCTGTAATGGTGGTCCGTTCGCGCAACGGCGAAGTGGCTTCGTACCCCGTCGTCGAGACCATCCACCAAAACAACATCTGCCACCTGGTCTTTGCACCCCTCCGCAGTAGCGACCCTTCAATATCTGCACGGGCGCGTACAATTGCGGAGAACGCTGTCAAGACCCTGCAAGGCGCAGGTGTGTTCGGTGTTGAGATGTTCCTTATGGCCGATGGTATGTGTATGTCGTCTTAACACCTTGGGTTTATACTCATATAAGTGCCAGGCTCGGTGTACCTGAACGAGATCGCCCCGCGACCCCATAACTCGGGCCATTACACTATTGAAGCCTGCGAAACATCCCAATACGAGAACCATCTCCGCGCCATCCTTGCCCTTCCTCTCGGCTCCACCGCGCTCAAGGTTCCCTCCGCATGTATGCTCAACATCCTGGGCGCGTCTTCCTCGCTCTCCGAGATTACGTCCTTCGCACAGTTTGCGCTTACCGTCCCTGGTGCGCGCGTACATCTTTACGGCAAGGCGGAGTCTCGCAAGGGCCGCAAGATGGGCCACATCACACTAGTCGCTTCTTCGGACGCCGAACTCTCAACACGCCTTCGTGCGCTCCTCACCCGCCTTCCCGGCGGACACAACCCGCGCGAACTGGAGCTATTCGCGCCTAGCTCTCCCGCGCGTGGTTTCTCGCACAAACAGCCCCTCGTCGGCGTTATCATGGGTTCCGACTCTGATCTACCTGTCATGCTCCCCGCCGCGGCAATGCTCGACCGGTTTGAGATCCCATACGAGCTTACGATCGTCTCCGCGCATCGCACACCCGACCGCCTCGTAGAGTATGCGCGCTCGGCCGCGTCTCGTGGGCTGAGGTGCATTATCGCAGGTGCAGGTGGCGCTGCGCACCTCCCGGGAATGGTCGCGGCCATGACGGCGCTGCCTGTTATCGGCGTGCCCGTGAAAGGGAGCACGCTTGACGGCGTGGACTCGCTGCATAGCATAGTACAGATGCCGGTGCGTAGCGTTTCATCGCCTAAGATGAAGTATAAGCTCACGGCTTGAAACTGCAGCGAGGTATTCCGGTCGCGACTGTCGCCATCAATAACGGCACGAACGCCGGACTGCTTGCTGTCCGCGTGCTTGCGGCGGGCCAGCCGCAGCTGGTGACTGCAATGGAAGACTACCTCAAGGCGCTGGAGACGGAGGTCTTGGGTAAGGCGGAAAAACTGGCAGAGATTGGCTGGGATGAGTACGAGAAGGCGAGGAGAGCTCACTAGGTTCTTCAATCGGAGCGTCAAATAAGCGAGGAATGGCCGATGTAGAACTACTGTAAAGTACTACTTATGATACATGATGACATCTTTTCCCCTTTCGACGTTACGTTAAGGGCTAGGCCCTTGCGTAAACCCGTTAACGGGGACGCACGAATGTACATGTGTGATTGTCCATCGGCGCCTACATTTTTTGGGAGGAGGCTGTTGCGCGTCTACCTCTTCTTCGCTTCCACCTCCCGATTCCCAAGTATGAAGAAGTCCGTGCAACGACGGACGACTACACTCCGATAGGTGCGATAGGCGACCAATATGTGCAACTGTCATACCATCCCGCTATTCACGCGGCTCCACTCCGCCGCCAAGCAAAAACTCCGCTACTTCGCTTTCTATTCACGTCGCGCGCCCGGATGTGCCGTAAGCCGGTATCGTTGAGGCTGGTGGTTACAGAAATGGTAAACATTGACGCTCTTTGTCTGCGTCCCCGCTCTGCCACTTACGTCTACTCATCTCCCGCGATGATAGGACTACAACGTGCCATGAATCATCGGTGCCGAGTCATGGTGAGCACAGACATGCGGTCTCTATATTCAATCTTCTATTGATTTTTGCTAAGTCCATAAGTATAGCTGTTTGCTATGTAACTGCTGATCTGTAAAGGTGCAAAGGTGCATCTGACATAATCAGGGTTCTCTTTTGCCGATTACTCCGGTACCGAACGTTTGCCGCGGGGCCGCTTTGAACGTGAGTTGCGTCAACTTGGAACTCATATCAGCATCAGTGAAAGGATGTCCGATAGACTAACTTCATGGTGCTCCGTCTCGGGTAACAAACATCCTATAGACGTCATTGGGGCACAGAAATGCTCCAGTTTTGTGTATATGAGGCCCGCAATCAGCAGAAGCGAGGACTCTACGGTTCAGATAAGACGAGTCTTTCGAAGAACCTCTCGCTGCATGATGCACCGCCTATGCTTATCATCGTTGATGATCGTAGGTTACGACTCATGAGACATCTCATATGGGGTACTCCGATCTAGACATCTATCTTTCTATCATGTAAGATAATTAACCAGGTACGAGAAAGCTATAATTCGGACCCGGTTTCCGTCGGATTGCAGCGTCATCAAGGCTATAACCATCGCCAGAGGATTCACTCAGGCGCTTACAGTCCTCTCCGTCTCCGAAATAGGGTACCCAACGGAATAGAACTTTCAACTCGAAACTATTCATTGCTACAAAGTTCCCTTCCAGATCTAGCAGTCCAGTTCACGAAGGACCCAGTGATTCTCACAATCTTGTCGTGTTTCCCTCATTGTATCTACTCCCTCCCGAGGTCAATTTAAATTGCAAAGGGTCTTTATGTTTTCGCGAAATGACGTCTCGTCCCGCGCCCATACCGTTTTGTCCACAGGACTTCCCATTTCGTTTTCCCGTTTCGCGAGTTCACGCTCCACGCCACCCTCCGCCTCAAAATTTCTTCTGCACACTCCTGTATACATTCATAGCACATATATCTCA